>JAQQSK010009781.1:0-12940 GCA_028658325.1 Potorous gilbertii | reverse complement strand
ACAGTTTTTTTCTTTGCAAGAGAAGGAAGGAGGGGAGGAAGGAAGAAAAGAAGAAAAGATGGAAGGGAATGATAAAGGAAAATAAAATACTAGATGATGGAATTTGTAATATAAATAAAATATCCAAAACAGAAAATCCTGTTTCAAAGGCAATTCCAAACATATCTAATCAATTCGGTTCAAATAATTAAGTAATGCCATCCAAGAAACAAATTGTACAAATGGCATATTAAACAGTAATACAGCTACTTTTAAAAAAAGCTTTACTAGTTCAAATTAATATGAAATTTGTGCCTTCCTCCTTTTGTTTCATTCCACTAAAAAATGACCTCACCATCTTTCATCCTATCCTCAATTTTCATCTCCTCTAAAAAAGTGAATTGTTTTTAAAGTGGTGACTAGTTGTAACTTCCACTTTTTATGTTGTAAATAGAAAACATTCATAAAGCAAGGTATAAATATTCATTTATGCCATCTCTCTTTTTATGATGATTTTCAGGCAATTTATATTTTTATTCAAAGGACACTGAGCAGAATGATGGCTTTCCCCAAGTAGTATTTGATACAACTCAGTTTAGTGCACTTGCATAACTGTTTTTCATTTCTTCTCATTAATTACACTCATCATGGTTTTAATAACATTCCCCAGCGCATGCATTTTTCATGTATTTACTTAACATTAGCCTACTTAAAATTAAGGAAGTATTCACAAAATTTCAGCACCCATTGGTTGTTAAAATGTAGAAATAAAATCTCTCAGTTATATAGAGTGGGTTATGACTGTTTTGCTTTTAGTTTGGTAACCAAATTAGATCAAATTCTTTCGAGAATTGTTCAAGTTCTATGCAATGCTTGTGGGCTTTTGCTAAGTTAGGTTACCTCAATTTGCATTTGTATAGATTAAAACTCTTATGTCATCTCATCCTAAACTTTGCATTTGTATAATATCTAATAAGTAAGTGAAATTACTCCATTTAAAAAAGACTTCTTAGAGAGAAGAATTTAAATGAGTTAAGGAGATTAATATAATGAAAATTCCAATGAACTAAGGTCAGAAGGCCTAAATTCAAGAGTCAGTAGGATCCAATTAATCATTTTATGATCTTAGATAATTCACTTAGCTTTTCTGTTTCCTCTCTGTGAAATGGGCATACTTCTATGTATCTTGTACATAAAGTGTGTAGCAAAGATTAAGAAATAATTGTGGAATTGTGAAATTTGTGGAATGTAAATTATTTTAAAGCATTAGATATGACTTCTAAGGGGGTAACAACTTTAAAATATATAAGAAAATTTTATTAATGATGACTCACTTTTTTACATTAAAAATTAAAAAAAAAACTTTTGAAATTTTAGATAGGCAATTCATTTAAGAGTTGGAAGAAATTTTAGAAGTCAGCTAGTTCAACGTATTCATGACCAAATATCTATTCTATAACATGCTTCACATACAGACTCTTCTTAAAGATGCTTCTTAATAGGAAGCAGTACAAACAAAGTTACCTTTTCTATTTAGGATTAGATCTAACTGTTCAAAGCTAACTTTCTTTATATCATCCCTGAAGGCACCTTTCTAAAACTCTCATTTGTTCCTCACTTGGAAACTAATCAGGACAGACATACTTTCTCTTCCATGTGACACTTCTTCAAATAATTGAAGGTGTATTATATATCTCTCTTGACCTTTCAATAATAGTAGTCGTAAAAACCTACTACCCTTCTTCAAGAAATTATTTCTTCCCTGATCTCTTCATCATATGATCACCTTTTATTGGATGGTAATACAAAAATAATTTACATGTTATCAAATTTATCTTTTGCTTATACCTCATCTGTCGAAAAATCATTGAAAAAGTAATTTCAGATATGTTATGACAATAGCAAAGTAGGGCAAAACTATCACCTTGGTCATCCCTGAGTTAATGTAAGCCCAAATTACCATCAGTTTCTTTGACCACTATTTCCCTTTTTTCTCATGTATTGAGATTACAATCCACTACAACACCAGATCTTTTTTACAAGAACTAAGATTTAGGCATGATCCCCTAAACAGTATCTTTGACTCCATCTCCGAAATCAGACTGTATTATGATAGGTAAGCTTCCATTATATTTTGCCTGACCTTTATCTCATTTCCCTACCATGCCTAGACCATTGTATCCTATATACCCTTCAACACACAAATTTAATTTCTAGCATTCACTTAAATTTTTTGATAAAATATAAGTTCTTTGAGAGCAGTGATGATCTTATATGCTTATATTTAGTTTCTTAGTGATTCTCTGATTCTCTCTCTTTCTCTTTCTCCCCCTTCCCCATATCTCTCCCATCCTATATTTGGGAAGTTTATATTTTGGAGATCCAAGTGTACAATTTTATATCTACTCCATATTATGATTTATGTTAGATTCATTGATTTGATTTTGCCAATAATTCTAGTCTGTTAAAACCTTTTAGATATGCAATCTGTCATCCAGTGTATTAACTGTTTTTCAGAATTTCATTTCATTTTCACATTTCATAAACCTGCCACCTACAGTTTCATTCATATTGTTGACAAAAATATCTATAAGCATAAGGTCAAGGACAGGACCATCCCAAACACATTGCACTGAATAATTTTGAGTTAGCATTTACACTTTAATAGCTATTTTTTTTGGTCTAATCATTTAACCCAATCTGAATCTACCTAACTCTATTATCATCTATCCAGCATCTCTGCATAGTGAGAAGATCACAGGATCATAGAATTTAAGAGATGGATGGGAACTCAGTGGACATTAAGTCCAATTCATACTTTACAAATGAATTTTCCCCACTAATAGTTAGCAAGCCTCTTCCTGCTGATTTCCAATGACATGAAAACTACTTTCCAAAGCAGCTCATTTCATTTTTCATTAGTTCTGCTTTTCACAAAATTTTTTTTTTGGACATCAAACATAACTTAGCCTCCTTGAAACATTTAAGCATTCCTCTTCATTAATACCTTTTAGGGCCAAATAGAGGAAATCTATTCTTTCTTCCATATGATAGCTTTTAAAATTTTTGAAGTCAGCTATCTTTTCTGGACTGAGTTTGAATTTCTTCCATTCATCTTTATATAGCATAAGTATAAATCATTTTGCCATTCTGTTTACCTCTTCTTTATCTTCTCTAGGTTTTCAAATACGTTTCATAAATATGCTGTTTAGTGCTGAGAGGAATGCTCTAGTAGTAGTTTGAACAGGGCAGAATAGAATAGTACATCTAGATTATCACATCTTTGTTTCTAGGAACTTTCCCTTTTTGATGCACCACAAGAGCAAATTAGCATTTTTCAGCTAGTGTTTTTGATGAGCATTTATCACACTGTTTACAAACAGTCCAGTAAAATGTTTGGGTATTTTCTTAGATGAAATATTGTCTAGCTATGCCTTTCCAATGTAGTACATATAATGCTTTTCTAAATCCAAGTGTAAGATAATATATTTTTCTCTATTAGATTTCATGATTAGATGGTTCCTTTTATCTATGAATATTAAAAGTTCTACTGATAGAAAAAATTAAACAAAACTAAACAAGAATCCAGATGCAAATCTGCAGAAGACTTTGAAATACTTAAATTGATAGTAGAAAGAGACTGGCAGTTTTTAATATTCAACTCTCATCCAGATTTGTTATGCTCTTCTAATTTTAGGCAATGACTCTCATGTTTTACCAACGATTAAACTATTTTCATTTATTGCAATATTTCCCTTAGGTCAATACGTAAGGAATCTGATACATCAAACCAAACCACAGTTGGCAGTTTGTATTAGGTCTGACAAGTATACTGAAAGGACAATGGTAAATTAAATGGGAGTAGGGGAGTGGGAGAGTAATTTTTTTCTCTTTAGTTTAAGCTTTTCTTGTGTATTAATAAGAACAAAACTTCCCATCTGGCTTCATTAAAATTGGCAGAAATTTTTGAAGTGAAATTCAGTCAAATTCTGTTATTTGATGTATGTATGTGTGTATGATTCTGCCAAAAGGCAAAAAGTACACTCTCAGATCAGGCACAGTTTAGTGAAAAATTACCTTGTTAAAGTATTTGCTGCAACTCTTTCAGGACTGACAACATGTAAACATCTCAAGAGTATGAATATGGAAGACAAGAGACAAGATTTTTCAATGCATATTCTCAAATCAAGCTAAATAAGAAAGAAGCAGAAATTATCTATAGACATGATTTAAAGACAACAAAAACAAAATCAAGATCTTTCTCAATGCCATTAAAAATCGATAGCTTCATTAATGTTTTCTTAAAAGGAACTAAACTATTAAATTTATACAAAGTAGACATAATTTTCCATTTAAGTTTTAGTTATACACTGTATTTTTAGCTTCTCATGGATAAAAGAATACCAAAGTAGGAGAGAGAAAGAGAGAAAGAGAGACAGAGAGAGAGAGAGAGAGAAAGAGAGAGAAACAGACAGACATGGAGAGAGAGATTTGAAAGGTATGTGCTGTTAATCCAGAGATTAATATGAAATAATCATTTCTTTTGCATATGACTACATATATATATATGATTTTATCTCTCAAGTATAAAGTAAATTAAAGCTCCTTGATGTGGATATTTTGCCTAATTGTGCAAATTGAAGTCAATTAATTGTTGCCTGCCCTCTGGGACTTTTGTCCATGCTTATTAAAAGTTCATTGCAGGTTGCAGATTCATTAATTCAAAAATGCCAAAGACAGTTTCAAAGGTCAGTAAGCAAGCTCTTTTACTTGGGTGAGAAGGGAATACGGCAGTCTAGCTCTGGTCACAGGTAGGTGCAGCTTTCATATTTGGAAGCCTGACCTAAAGCCCCTGGGGGAATTGAGCAGCTGATCTGAATATCAGCTCTGAGGGGTTGCCCTGGGGTGAGGAGGAATGCTGACCTGGTGGAGTTGATGGAGGCTCTGGAGAAAGAATCCTGCTCACAGACCAGAGCAGAGTTCAGAAGAGGAATAATCTCCTCTCCCTTGATTGTGCCACCTTAGAGGACCTGAGAAGTTATAGGTCCTCAAAGTATGCCCTCCCCTTGATAAAGACTCAAAAGTCAAGTAACTGGGAGGGAAAATATACCCAAAAGGGAAAAAGAATAAGAACTAGAAGGTTACTTTCTTGTTGAGCAGATATTTTCCTCCATCCTTTCAGATTAAGAGGAACAATGCATGCTATCAGAAGAAACCATAAAATTCAAGTCTTCTGCATCCAAAGTCTCCAAAATAAATATGCAATGATTGCAGGTCATGGAAGACCTTAAAAAGGATTTTGAAAATCAAGTAAGAAAGGTGGAAGAAAAATTGGGAAGAGAAATGAAAGTGATGTCAGAAAATCATGAAAAGCAAGTCAAAAGGTTGCTAAAGGAGACCCAAAAAATGCTAAAAAAAAATTTAATACCTTTAAAAATAGACTAATTCAAATGGGAAAAGAGTTCCAAAAAGCCAATGAGCAGAAAAATTCTTTAAAGAGCAGAACTAGTGCAATGAAAAAGGAAGTTCAAAAGCTCACTGAAGAAAATAGTTCTTTAAAAATTACAATGGAACAGATGGAAGCTAATGACTTCATGAGAAACCAAGAAATTACAAAAGAAAACCAAAAGAAAGAAAAAAAATAGAAGACAGTGTGAAATATCTCCTTGGAAAAACAGCTGATGTGGAAAACAGATCTAGGAGATAAAATTTAAAAATTATGGCACTACTTGAAAGCTATGATCAAAAAAGGAGCCTAGATATCATGTTTCATGAAATTATGAAGGAAAACTGGCCTGGTATTCTGGAACTAGAGGGTGAAATTAACATTGAAATAATTCACTAATCACCTCCTGAAAGAGATATGAAAATAAAAGCTCCTTGGAATATTGTAGCCAAATTTCAGAGTTCCCAAGTCAAGGAGAAAATACTGTAAGCAGCCATAAAGAAACAATTTGAGTATTATGGAAATACAATAAGGATAACACAGGATCTGGAAGTTTCTACATTAACGGATTGAAAGACTTGGAATATGATATTCCAGAGGTCAAAGGAAGTAGGACTAAAACCAAGAATTACTTACCCAGCAAAACTGAGTATAATACTTCAAGTGAAAAAATGATCATTCAATGAAACAGGATTTTCTGGAATTCTTGATGAAAAAACCAGAGCTGAATAGAAAATTTGACTCTTAAACACAAGAATGAAGAGAAGCATGAAAAGGCAAATAGGAAAGAGAAGTCATAAGGGACTTTCTAAAGCTGAACTGTTTATATTTCTAAATGGAAAGATAATATTTGTAACTCTTGAAACTTTTCTCAGTATTTGGGTAGTTGGAGGTGTTACACACATACACACACATACAGAGGACACAAGTTGAGTTGAATAGGAAGGGATGTTATCTAAATAAATAAAATTAAAGGGTGAAAGAAGAATGTACTGGGAGGAGAAAAGAAGAAATGGAACAGGGCAAATAATCTCTCTTAAAAAAAGGAACGTAAAAGTTTTTTCAATGGAGGGGAAAAGGGGAAGTTGAGAGAGAAAAAGTGAAGCTTACTCTCATCACATTTGTCTTGAGGAGGGAATAACAGGTACACTCAATTTGGTATGAAAATCTAAATTACACTATAGGAAAGTGGGGGAGAAAAGGACAAATGGGGTGTGTGGAGATCATAGAAGGGAGGGCAAATGAGAGGAGGGGGATAATTAGAAGTAAACACTTTCGGGGATGGATAAGGTCCAAAGAAAGAGTAGAGTAAATGAGTGGGCAGGATAGGATGCAGGGAAATATAGGTAGTCTTTCATAACATGGCTATCATGGAAGTCTTTAGCAAAACTATACAAAAATAGCCTGTATTGAATTGTTTGCCTTCTCAGTGGGGATGAGTGAGGAGGGAGGAATGGAGAGAAGTTGGATTTAGGAATGAATGCTGATAATTGTTTTTGCATGTAACTGGGAAATAAGAAATAAAGGTAATGGGATATAAAAATTTATCTTGCCCTACAAGAAAAAGAGAGGACATAGGGATAAGAAGAGGGAGATGTGTGAGAGAAGTGAGGGTAGATTGAGGGAAGGGATAATCCGAATGCACGTTTTTGGGAGGTGAGGGGAGGAGAGACATGAGGAGAAAATTTGAAGCTCAAAATCTTGTGGAAATGAATGTTGAAAATTAAAAATAAATAAATAAATAAATTGGGAAAAAAGTTCATTACAGAACATTCATTCAACATGCTTGTTACCTATGGATTTTCCATGTATTCCCTCATTCACAAGTCATGATTCCCCTCTAGCTCACCAAATAGGAATGCTTTCCAAGAATTTCTTCTTCTCCAGTCCTCATCTCACACCACTAAGATACCGTCTGCAACTACCACTGACTTCACCCCTGTCTCATATGAAGACATGGCTATTCTTCTTCCTGCAAGTTCAAACTATGTTACATGGACAAGCAATCCCATTCCACATGTCTTCTCTACCAAGTTACTTTTCTTATCACCAGTCTTTTCCTGTCTACTGATTTCTTCCCTACTGCCTACAGAAATTTCCATGTGTACCCTATTCTTTAAAAACCTTTCATGATCCCCACATTTTTGCTAGCTAATGTCCCAAATTTTGCTTCTGTTTTATAGATAAACTCCTTCAGAAAGTTTTCCATAAAATATGTATCTATTTCCTTTCCTTTCTCCTTAATTCTCTACAGTTTGGCATTTGACTTCATCATTTAACTGAAATGTCTCTTTCTAAAATTACCTTTAATCTCTCAGATAGTCTACCTAAAAGTCTTTTTTTAAAATCCTGATTCTTCTTGACTTTTCAGTAGACATTGATACTGTCAAGCAACCTCTTTTCCTTGATATAGTATTATCTTTTCTCCTAGTTTGTCTTCTATTCTCCAGGCTTCACCATCTCAGTCTTGTTGTAAGAAACCACAAGCAAGAGGCTTTTAGAAAAATATGGAAAGAATTACATGAATTGATATAGAGTAAAGTTAACAGAAACAAGAGAACATTGTGTACAGTAATATCAATATTGCACAATGATCCACTGTATCTGACTTGGCTATTTTCAGCAATACAAAGTTACAAGACAATTCTAAAAGAATTATGATGAAAAATGTTTTCTACCTCAAAAGGAAGAACTGGATTTTAAATACAGATTAAATCGGACTATTTTTCAGTTTTTAATTTATTTCACGTGTATGTGTTTTGGTCTGTGTTTTCTTTCAAATTATGACCAATTTTTAAATATATTTTGCACTATTACACATGTATAACCAACTTAAAATTTCTTGTAGTCTTAGGGAAGGGGAAAGGAAGGTAGGGGGAGACTTTGGAACTCAAAAAAATGAATGTTAAAAATGTTTACATGTAATTGTAAAAAATGAATATTATTTAAAAAATTAGTCAAGAGCAATGCAGCATCAATATGGACATCTGGGCAATGATTCCAGGGGACAGAATCACTTGATCTGTTCTCTTTCCTCTAAAAGTAATTGGCCCAATGTACCAGTAAAGCAAGTGTTACAAAGCACATTAGAAGGGATCTGGTCTGCACTGGATAGTCACATCAAAAGAATTTTCAAATTCAGTATGTATGGCAGAGAAAGAGGATCACTATATGATCTGCTTGATCATTTTCCTGTCATTAGTATGAGGATACTAAAAATATCTTTTCTTTCTCCCTCTTTCCTCATCATATATCTGCTCCACAACTTAGAGCTTTTAAGTTGTCTAAGGGCATCAAGAGGTTAAAGTGCTTTCCAAAAGATCAGGAAATATTGCGTGTAGAATTGAACTTGTTATCTTTACTTCAAAAATCACCTCTCTATCCACTGAACAACCACATTATCCTAATAGATATTATAGTTGGGGATATTGAGCCAGGGCAAATTAAAGAATCTTTTTGGGGGTGATGATCTATAAAGTCCTCTAAGGTTTGCAAAGCAATATACACATAGGCATATACCCATATGTATGTAGTATGTGTATATAAATGTATATCTATGCATCTATGTACATATATATGTATGCAAGGTCAGGATGTTCTTATCCTTTCATATCGTGAGTGAGATGGTGACCCAATATTCCTGATGTCAGCCTTCATGTTAGTGCAAGTCTCAAGTAAAACCTGGACAGTACCTCACATTCTGGACTCCATAAGTACTGGCCCTCTACAATCCTGGATATCCTTAACAAAGTTGACTCACATTCAGAAAAATGAAGTGAGATGGCAAGTCATCAGGAAGGTTAGGTTAGCAGAATATGTCCTAGCTTAAAATCCTCAAGGAGTTCCCATTTAACTTAAGATAAAGAAATTTGAACAGTTCTGTTTTTCCAAATTGTTCTTGACTTACCTGTTTAGCCTTTGACTCCAATTTGTCTCTAATCTGAACTCACTGCTATGTTGTTACTCTGCTCTGTTGATTGCTTCTGACTAGGTATCCAAGTATTGACCAGTTCCACTATAGGGGTGTTTGTGGTGTTCAAGGAGGATTAGAACCTCTAGTGTTAAGGGTTTGCCTAAACCTTTTCAGGGCTGCTCATCCACCTTCGGTGTCACCTGGTACTCAACTCTCACCTGTGGTTCCAAGAAGCTGTAGTATATGCAGTGGCCACATCCTAGTAATGCTATTTTGGCCAATGGGCTAAATCAGATTGAAGATAATTTATAAGCCTTAAATCTATCAGTGAATTAGGAGGATGTCTATCCCAAGCTTGTGAAAACTTCCCCCAGTGAAGTTGCAGATAAGAAAATTTGTTCCAAAGGCCACAAATGAAGCTAAACTAGGGTCCATGGAGAGCTTATAGTTTGGTCAGACATAAAAGACACCAAGGTCATCCACTGCATCCCACACAATTGACAAATCTTGACTTTGGCTTTGTGAGTCATGACACCAATCTGTGATGTCACTGATTCTCTTCAAAAACAAAAGATAAGCAAATTTCACTACATTATACTTTTTGCCTCTCTGACATTTTCACATTCTGTTTTGACTGTTCTATAGCTGACTTCCTCCTTAAAATTAACTTCCTTAATTTCATTTTCTTCTCTTTTAAAAATTACATTAATATCTATTTATGGAATGAAACAAGCATTTTCATAAAATAGTAAAATAAAAACGATGATTCTACAAGAAACTGCAAATCTCCTATGTACAACTTGCTTTAGAGATGGCTGAAATTAGACAAAAAATAGGTACATTAATATATATGTAAAATTTTTCTAGACCTACTTCTATGTATCAATTCTTTCTCCTGATGCAGATAGCATTAAATTTATCATCTGTCAATTGGTCCTAGAGCTTTTGCAGTGTAGCCCAAGATATGTGATTGTGCATCCAATAAGGATCTCACTCAATCTATGCTATTGATCTTACCCCAAGGTGTAAGCCAAATAGCTCGATTAGGTGACTGAGAAAAAGAATCAATTGTTTCTGGCTCAAGCTTTGAAGGCTGAAGAACTATAAGAGAACTAAACAAAAGCAATCAGATCATACCTAAAGAAACTGAGGCCTACAGAAATTTTTTTTTGCCCCATCACTGGCATGCCTACATTCATATAGGCAGTACATAGCAGAATCAGGATTTGACCACAGGTCTTCTGAGAGTAACCCAGTATGTTTTCCAGTATATCAAACTGTGCCTCTTTAAGAAGGATAGAAATATACAAGTCCTCCAAATTCTATGCTAAATGGGATTTATGAGTAAATGAGAAAGATAATGTCTAAGACTGAACTTAGTACCTTACTATGAACTATTTTGAATAATTTTAGGGTAATTTATTTTGTAGCAAAAGTTGGCCTTCAGGGAATGGGGGAATAACCTAGTGCTCTTTAAGTTAATGGAGAGGAAATAAGTTCAACCTAGTATGTGCATAATGAAAATGGATCTTAGTCAATTCTTTTGCCAAAGTGTCACAATAGTAAAATAGTGAGCAAATTGACCACATTTTACAAAGGTAATTAATTTTTGGCATCTGCCTCATCATCCTTCAGTTTGACTGAGTTTGCTAGGATAAGAAGCCAACTACACATCAGAATGACAATTTATCACTGCAAAGATGAAAACCTCCAAAAATCTTTAGTCATCTCTTCCAGGAGATACTGGCAGAAAAGAAAATAATTCCCACTTTAGAAAATGAGGTAAAATGGTACTCAAGGGGTGAATATATTTTTAGGAATTTGTACAATTTTGGTGGAGAAATATTACCATTTTTGTTTTTTTGTTTTAATAGATATGTGAGGGGAAAATATGATCAACAAAGTGTTGAGTTTGTGAATCTTCAATTTGAACCTTTTTTACAAAAATTGTAATGCCAGAAACTGCTATAAATTTTGAGTCAATGCCCAAGGTGCCATCATATCTATAACGTGATGGACAACCCGAAAGATTTACAGAACATATGCTAGGCAGAATCAACAAAAGTTCAGGGTTAGATATTTTTCCAGCCTAAGAAAATTTAAGAGGTCCTCCAAAGAGATCTTGGCCACAAGAGTGGACTACTGTCTAAAGCAGATACATAGGGTGGAAGCAATTGCAGCTGCAACAGCAACAGCATCAAGAGTTTATATTACAAAGAGGGTAAGGGGATCAGACAAATCACTAGAAAGAAATTACATGAGACGTGTCCCCTGCATTGTGTATAGTCAGTACTGACTGGTAACTATTTCTCTTATACAGTTTCAGGATGGAGAGGAGCATTTAGGGGTTGGTCATAGGGGAGCACAAGCTCTGATCACAATTCCGTGGTCGAGTGGTGCTAATACTTAGGTTTGCAGATAAGCAGAGGCAATTCCTTTGTAAAGTCCAGAAAACTGATCAAGAGAGAAGTGACCATGCCTCTCCACAGATCAGACCATCTTGGAAGCACTAAAATTTTGCCAGTCATAAGAATTATCTCTGAAAGAGCAATGTGACAAATCCTGAAGTTTGGGGAAGTGCCTTCCTATCCCCAAGTGAGAAGAACCAAACTTTAAAATAACTGAGAAAAAAAAGTTAAATAATAGGATCTTAGTAAAGTTAAATATGAGAGTCCATTGAAGAAAATTCAGTGTGAATAGAAAGAACTCTGCTCTTTACTCAGTTGCTCACAGCACTTCCACAAAAAGTGAGCATGAATGAAAACATAAAAAGCCACTACAAAGGAGTCATGATAGACAATGCTATTCATATCATGATAAAGAACTGATAAACTCTGAACACAAATTGAAGCATATTTTTTCATTTCCTTTATTTTCTCATGCTTCTTTTTTACTTTTTATCTCTTTCTTCTTCTTCATTCATGATGAACACAGTTATATCTTTTAGCATAGCCATAAATAATATCAACCAGTCTACTATTTTTTAGAAGAAAAGAGAGGAGGCAGGGAGGGAGAAAAAATTGGAACTCCAAAAATGAATGTAAAATTTTCTTGATTTGTAATTGTGGGAAAAAATAAAATACTATTAAAGGAAAAAAACAACCATGAAAACCCCACAAACAAAAATGCAGAAAAATGGAAATATTAAATTCCCTTTTTTCAGACCATAATGCAATAATAGTTATATCTAATAAAGGACCATGGAGAATTAATTACTCTCATTTAATTTTGGTTAATCTGATTTAAAATAAAAATTTACTAGTATAAAAATGAAAAGGACTAATACATCATCAATCACCTTGAAAATAACTTTGCCCAATTATATGCCAGTAAAACTGTCAATCTAAGTGAAGTAGATGAATAGCTTAATTATATATTCATGTATATCTCTCTATTTCTACCAATGTATCCATCTGTAAATTTTCAGATAAAAAAAGAGGACATAGAATTTCTAAGCAAGTCCATCTTTGAAAAAGAAATTAGACATTCCATAAATGAACTCTCCTCCCTCAAATTCCACCAAACAACAAAAGAACAATTAAACTTAATACTCTATAAACTTTCTAAAGATATTTTTAAATAGCTATCAAATTGGTTTTTTT
>JAQQSK010009780.1:0-12941 GCA_028658325.1 Potorous gilbertii | reverse complement strand
CATTTTTTCTGGGCCTCCTTTATTAAGGTATTGACCCATTTTTCATGCTTTTCTTGCATCTCTCTCATTTCTCTTCCCAGTTTTTCCTCCACCTGTCTAACTTGATTTTCAAAATCCTTTTTGAGCTCTTCCATGGCCTGAGCCCATTGAATATCTATTTCAGATGTTTGGGATACAAAAGTCTTGTCTTCTATGTCTTTCCCTGATGGTAAGCGTTGTTCTTCCTCATCAGAAAGGAAGGGAGGAAGTATCTGTTCACCAAGAAAGTAACCTTCTATGGTCTTATTTTTTTTCCCTTTTCTGAGCATTTTCCCAGCCAGTTACTTGACTTCTGAGATTCCTTTCTACACGCACCTTGCCTCCAGATTCACTCAGATAGTGCTTAGGGTCTGAGATTCAAATGCTGCTTCCCAGCCTTAGGGCTTTCAGCGGGGGCAGGGATACTATTCAGTGTGAGATTAAGTTCAGCTGCTCAGGTGGAGGCAGGACCACCATCAGGGGCTCAGTTCTTTCAGGGGGTTTATGCAGAGACCTTCGATAATGGATCTGAGCCCCTGCCTGCTTTTGGACCCCTGTCTGCTGCTGCCTCTGCTACTGCCTCCCGACGGGGCCTGTGTTATGGAGACACCCCACTTCCCTCTCGGCCAGCCCTCTCACTGACCTTTGCTCCTGTGGGTGGAGGGACTTGCATGGCTGCTGAAGATTCCATCCCTGATGCCTGCTGGGATCTGCTCCTCTTGGTGTTGGGAGGCCAAGGCAGGACTAGGCTCTGCCCCGGGTGCAGTGAGCAAGGGACCTTTGGTGTTGGTTTTTCAGGTCTCTCTGGAACAGAAATCTCCTCCACTCTGTTGTTCTATCATTTCTGCTGCTCCACAATTTGTTGGGAGTTCTTCTTTACAGATATTTTATGGGCTGTGGGTTAGGAGCTAGCATATGTGAATCTTTCTACTCTGCCATCTTGGCTCCTCCCCCTATTGATTCTTTTCTAAAAAAAACCTCATTCACTTAACAATGACTCCTACTCACTAATAAAACCATATAATTGCAAAGTTGTTATGAGGTAGGTAGCAGTATAAGAAGTAGACCATGTCCTTTGGAAGCTTTATCACTGGCAGAAATGGTTTCCTCATCTAAGATTCATTATAGGACCAGTTCCATACTCTGTAACTAAGAAATATGTTTAGATAAAACAAATGAACATAATGTTATTTCACAATTATCGCCTCATATATTTTTGTTGAGAGGCAGTATAACTGTTTTATGAACATCACTTAGAGAAGGGACGAAAAAGTAGCCCATAATATAAACTTCTCAATTAGAAGTTTATAGAATCTTTGGGGGAGATTGGGAAAGATTTTAATAGCCTGGAAAAGGTTTAGAACACCCAGGATGGGGAATAGGATAGAGATTCAATAAGTGATAACTAATTAGTAATAAGTACCTAAATGGTATTAGATCTCACATCTTTGTAGTGGATCCATTCTGATTGTCCGAGATGCATATGGAAGGTATCTTCATTAAACTTAGTGTATAGTATGAGTTTCCTAAGGCTAGGGCTAGAGAATTAATAAAGGAGGAATGACAAAAAGTTTGAGGGGACAGGGGAATCTAGATTGTTCATGAGCACTTTATTTAAATGACTTCAAGATGGAGTGAGTAGATGGAGAGTTGGCCTCTAAACCAAGAAGAACTAATTTAAGTCCTGCCTCTGAAGCATATCAGAGGATGTGGGAAAATAATTTAATCTTTCATTGCCCTAGACAACTTTTTATAACTGAACATTTCAGAGAAAATGTCAACCCTCATTGGAAGAGGAAGGAACACGTAGGAGTTCCCTATCCTAACCAAATCATAGATACAGTCTTTATTGTCTAGTATTAAGCCTTTGGTCACAGATAGGATATTCTTCTTATAGAGAAGGAGATGTAGGTGGATGAACATGAGTATAAAGAATAGGTTAATCAGCAGTAAGAGAATGAGAAATATTGAAGACAAGGAGATCATGATTAAGAAGGATTTTTGAAAATTCATGATATTAATAATAGGTCAGAGAGGATCAATACTCTCCTGGTACCTGTGAAGTGTTAAAAAGGTCTCCAGAATATTTGGCAGATCTCTGTACAGAGGAATTATAGAAGGCTGGGTATACAATTTTTGTGTAGCCTGAGAAAACATTGATTGATTGTAAATTGTCACCATGGGAGGGAGAGCTCACATAAATGGGATCAAACATTCAATCGAAGAATTCAAAGTCCATTTTGCAATTTATTAAGAATTATTTTCCAAATAGCCCTGCAAGTTTTATAGTGCAAGTGTTATAGTGTTATAACAGCTGCCCCATGGAAGAGGTAACAAAGACAGAGGAAGCTAGGTGGTACAGTGGAGTAGAGCCATGGATTTGGAGTCAGTAAGACCTAAATTCAAAACTGACCTTGAATACTAGAGTATGATCCTGAATACGTCATTTAACTTTGCTTCACTTTTCTCATTTCGAAAGATGGAGATAATCATAGTACCAACTCCCACGGTCGTCATGAGGATCGAAGGAGAGAAAATTTGGTAAAATACTTAGCGCAGTATCTTACATTTAGGAGGCACTTAATAAATATTGTTTTAATTTCTTTTTTTATGTGAACTACTAAGAGTAACAAAACATGATAGATTAGAGAAAAATCTTAAACCAAGTACCGAAGTTACTAAGGGAGGTGAAAGAGTACCCAGGAGGGTGGTAGAAAATGAGAATTAGGTTGGAAAGAGGAGAATATAAATGGAAAATATGGATTTCAATAGTCTTTTGAGATGGCAAAGTTCATTGCATCTCTATCACTTGTCTGGTTACTGAAAGACTGTGTAATGATAATTCCTATTTTTTCTTTTTTTGTAGGCAACAGTAGTTGAGTGACTTGCTCAAGGTCACACAGCTAGTACGTGTTCAAGGCTGAATTTGAAATCAGGTCTTCTTGATTACAAAGACAATGTTCTATCCACTACATCACCTATTTACCCCTCAGTGGTTGCTTTTTTATGAGTATCAAATGAACAATTACAGAATCCAAGAATCTGAGAGACAGAAGCCAGAAAGGCCCTTTGTTCTAGTCTAAACCATACCCGAACAAGAGCCCCTTCTACATCATAACCCTTAAGTGTTCACGCAGCCTTTGTCTCAATACCTCCTATGGTTGGCAGCTTCTTACTCCCTAAGGCAGCTCATTCCACTTTGGAGTAGCTCTGATTGTTAGGAAGTGTTTTCATGATTTCAAGTCTAAATGTGTCTCTTTGCAATTTCCTCCCAGTACTCTTAGTTCTGCCCTCTAGGGACAAACAGTACATTTCTAATCCCTCTTTGACATGACAACCCCTCAAATACTTTACAGCAGTGATCCTATGTGCATACTAGGAGTTCTTTTCTCTGAGACAAAAATCTCCAGTTCCTTTCCCTAAAATGGAATAAACTAGAAGACCTTCACAATCTTTTCTCCCTTCCTCTGGATACTTTCCAATTTATCTCTATCATTCCTAAAATGTAGCTGCCAACAATCAATCTTAATTTCTTTTGTAGCAATACAATTTCAGATTTAACAATTTCATTCAGAAGTTTTACTCTTTTTCTTGTCAAAAAGAAACCATAGATTTATTTCTGTGCCTATGTAAAAATTTAAATAGAAGATGCAAGATATCCCCAAAATCTTAGTTTCATTTTAAACTCTAATAGTTTAATAGTGAGACTTATTTTCATATTTTACCATCTCAGACAAATATGGCCTCTCGTGATTTTCTGGTTTTCAGTGAAAATAGTTTTTGAAAATAACACAAATAAATAAAAAATGCAATACAATACAGAACAAGAAAACAAAAATGAAACAAATCTATGTAACATTGATATGGTGGTATTGCTGTGGTTTATTCATGTTGACCAGCAAATTGTTTTCATTTGCAATGGGATGTATTACTAAACAGTAGAAGTTATGGTATCTGCTAATTTTATCTAAAATCATTCTATGTTCTGATTACAAATGTAATTTTTTGTCTTTATATTTGTTGCTCTCATTTCAGAATCAATTTTCCCTATGCAGCTAAAATATCTATTGGACAGTGAAAAATCAAAGTAAATGCCAAGTTTGGCAAAATTTTCATACAATGAACTGGGTCCAGAATAGAATGGGAAGTGGAGATCAGACTGTATTGCAAAGTTGTACTTTTAGCATTCTCAAAAATCTCACTAATCATTAAAGTCTACCTTTTTGCATGGCATGTAACTGGCATGGAGAAGTTGTAATCTGTACTTGTGGGAGGACTATCCACATTGACAAGATCATAGCCCACCTAACTTTTTAAGTAAATATCTTCTTCCTATACCAACAGTTAAAAAAATATTCTAAGAGCTCTAAAAATTTAAATCTCTGCCACTGAGTCAAGTAGTAGTCAGCCTATCCTGAAATTGATCTTTCTTTTCTCCTACCATCCCTACCCACAAAGTCATCAGCTAACTTTACTTATATAAATACTGCTGTCATTCTCACATGGGTGTTATCTCCTTCCCACTTTAAGAAGATCTAAGGCACTTGGTTGCTCTCATTGGCATTATGAGATAAGCCAGAGCCCAACATACAGACTTTCTTCCCCTAGTACAGCTCTAATTTAGTGAAGAGTAATTTTAATGGGTCAGAGATTTCTGGAAGATCTATTATTCTATTATTGTAGGAAAGACAATAACTTTAAAAAAAACACCCTAATTCAAATTGAATCAAAAACCTGGCTTCTACCATAATCTGTATAACTGTAGGAAGGTCACTTAATAACTCCAGACCTCAGCTCTCCTTCTGTACACTGAAGACATTGAGCTAAATGATCCCCTAAGTTTCTTCCTGTTCCAAAATTCCGTGAATCCTTGAGGACCAAGAAGACTCCTAATTCTTTGCAGTGTTTTCGAAATGCTTTCTTTATTGAGAATCATGAGACAGACTGAAAAAGTAAGATACGAGCTCCTTGTAAAGAGATCAAATATTTGATTTCTTTTAGATGAGGGAACAAAGGGCTTATTTTGCTGAAAGAAGGATAAGATTAAACTTTTCTTATTTCCCATTAACAGCTGAGTATCTTTCTTCAGTCTCTCCCACTCCTTCCACAACCATTCCTGCTGCTCTAATGCTACACTTGGTTGTAATGTATGGCTTGCCCCCAGCTTCAAAGCAATGTTCACATGCCCAGATAAAAGGCTCCCCAGTGCACTGTCCAAGCTCCATTTGCCCCTGAAATGATGATATGAGCAAATGATAAATATCCTGACACAAAAAGCTATTTTTCTGGGGAGGGCACTGCATCATAAGCAAACCTTTGTTGCTCTATCTGCCAGCCAAATGATCTGTCCTCTCATTGAAAGGCCCTAGAGTCCACAGACTAGCTACTGCAAGTGGCTGCCACGGTGGGACAGAACAAAGGCTCAGTCCGAGCCCAGTTTTCATCCCCTCCACTCCTCAGTGCAGGCCAAGTTCAGCTCAGCCATCCATCACAGCCCTGGAATGTGCACTGAGTGAATACCCACATTCTGCCAAGGCAGAAGAAAAGCTGGGTCATTGACTCTTCACAGAAAGCAGGGAATTCTCCCACATCAAAAAGGCACCGGCAGCCTTCATCCAGGTCTGCACTGTATAATGGGTAGATTTTCAGCAAGTTCTCAGAAGACAAATGAAGCTTTTATCTGGCATTCTAGTCTCCTTGCAATGGGAGTTTACGTTAAAGCCACTTAACTGTCTGGAGTGCAGCCCTGTGGATTACCTGTTTGTGTGAATCAAGTACATTACCTGATCACATGATGCAGAGAGTGGGGAGCAAGGGGGGAAAAACAAGTCTCCATTACTGGCTTTGCTTTGAAGGGATTTTCAGCAATTTCAGGACCCTTACAAAGACTTCTATACATTCTACCCCCTTTGGTCCCCACCCAACAAGGGAGGATTAGAAATAAACAATACAGGGGAACTAAGCTGTTTGGCTTATATTTTTCCTTGTTTCATTTGTTTAGTCCCATTCCCCTGTAAGCTTTAAAAAGCAGTCACTCATTAGCTGGCAGGAGCTGGGCTGTGGGGAATAAAAAAGGCGACCCCTCAGGTAGCCTTTACAGGCTTCTCAGCTAAGTGTCTTCCATGGAATTAAGCTAATGTCTGGGCAGGTAAACTGAACTAGCCCTTTCTTGAAAGGTGGAATTGAAAGTAACTAAAAGACCCTAGATGGAGATTAGCATGCTGAGGTTAGGAATTTAAAGTGTTATCTCAGAGCTGAACTTAACTACCAAAAAATGATTTATTACACCAACCATCATCAACCGAAGGCTTTTTGGAGGGGTCCTGATGCAATTTAGCTCCCAAGAAAGGATTGCTTTTCCCATCTTGACACCTTGAGTGACCAATTAGCTACAGTTTGGGGAAGGGATGTGTCTATGGGAGTAAGGGTGGCCCTAAGACTAGAGGTGGGAGTGTTAGTGTGAATCTTAACTAAAGTAGAGGTACCTGAAGTTATCTTCAGTTTTAACTTTGGAGTTGTTATGAAACAAAGAACATTGATTTGATCACATTTTTAAATTGTTCTAGTTTCTCTGTGGAATTCTCATACACACACACACACACACACACACACACACACACATACACACACACATGCATTTCAGGGTATGCTTATTATATGTATGTATATAATTATTTTATATAATATTATATATATATTATATATAAAATTATGTGCCTATTTACACACCTGCCATCAGGATTTCATATGAACTAACCAGGCAGAGAAAGTACCCCAGTGTATTCTATGGTGCTCAGAATCTTCTACTTTTCCAGCTTTCATCATTCCAGGGTTATTTGATGGACCCACATGTTTTTGACCACTTCAAAATTTTTCCACTCAAGATCAATCATATCTGAGTAATATGTTGGTACTTTTAATCTTAAAAGTTTCAAAATAATTTACTAACTCTTCTCTCATATGAAGATGAGTCCCCCAATTTTAAGAAAACATATTTTAAAATGTAAATGTACAAAAGGAAGTGATTGCTCATGTTCTTCACCTTGCTAAAAGGTTTAACACAGAATTCAATTAAATAATGAACTTCCCACCTGCCAGTTAAAGTACAACTCAATAGTGAAATTTGTTTCATGTACTTTTTTTCATACACACATTTGTCACATAAAATTAAGGACATCCATGCCCTATAGAATTTATTATAAAATCAATGATGATGGAAATGTTTGCTTTCTAGGTCCCATCATGCAATGAGATGTACCCTGGATTTAGGATCAGAGGACCTGGACTCTGTACCTGTGAGATACTGAGAAAATCAAATCTCATCTTTGGCTCTCATTCTCCTTATCTTCAAAATAAAGGATTTGGACTACATACAATCTCTGAGGTCTCTTCCTCTAAATATGTAATTCTACAAGCAGTTCACTGATCATTTGAAAATATGATGATGCTTCTCTTCTTAATGGTAGATTTCTCTACATCAGTTTCTTGGAAGCAAATAACATCTCTTTTTTGATAACTATATAATAGCACTCTAGGGTATGTTTCTGCAGACTAACTAGTAAATCTATGGCCCCCACACATATTCACACAAATATTAGGAGATATTCTTTTTTTTTTTTGAAGATAAGTACAATCTGTGTCCACCTCTTTAGTGTTTTGGGACATGACACCTAGCTTTACAGCATTGAAAACATAGCATCCTTGGAAATAGTCCTGTTTTGGCTTCTTCTAGTGACTTGCTAGCAGTTCCTTTCTTTTTTATCAAGTGTATCACCCTCTGTTGGAACATTGTCCCAAACCAAAGGAGACATTCTTGATGATTTAATTTGCAAAAATAGACAAATATCTAGAATCATTGTTCCTTACTGAGGTCCCATCTAGAAGAACTAAGAAGAATCATTCAGTTAAAAACATTTTTTAAGTATTCTTTTTACTTTGACAGATTGGTTAGATAAAGGGAGGGAGGGAGGGAGGAAGGGAAAGAGAGAGAGAGAGAGAGAGAGAGGAATTCTTATTCAAGAAGACTTGGTTGGGTTCAAGACTTGCCCCTGGGGAAAAAAACAACAGACAAACAAACCTGATGGTCTGACTGCAGTCAAGTCTTTTAACATTTCCACGTCCTTGGCACATCTCTAAGACCAGATGTTATAGCAGATTTGCCATGCTAGAAGATTATTGATACTGATGAAATTTTAGGCATAAACTTCAACAGGTAATCTCTAATTTAAAGAGAATACAAATTCTTTGAGATTGGGGGAAAATAATTTTTATTTTTATTCCTAGGTCCTTGCCCAATACCTGGCACAAAGTAAGAATTTACTAAAGCATTTGTTGTGTTGAATTGAATTATAACATTTCAGGATTTGTTACACAAATTCATCAAACACATATTAACTGATTATAATCTTTCTGCGCTTTCAACTTTTTAAAACTCTAATCTACTTAGTATATACTGCCAGCCTACTCAGCTGCTCTAAATTTTAAAATAGCTCATCCATTGAACATATATTTACATAGTCTTTTTTTTCTATGATTATTCCATCCAACATTCCAGGCTTTATCATTCAGATTTCACTTCACTCACTATTCCTAGCTCACCTTCTTTCAGAAACAAAAACGGTAATCCAGAGTGCACTTCAGGCTCACTTCTAACCCTAGAAAGCAAATAGCCTAGCCCCAGAACAGTGGTGTTATGGAAATGTCATTAACTAATGTTATCTAAATGTTTCTAAAACATTATCAGACTCCTACTTAGAAAAAAATGCTAGGCACATTTTTGAGATAAGGCAGCAATCACAGAGTTGGTCCAAGGTATACATATGGGAGTGCTGTTTCTCACTGTATTTGAACTTTTATTCTTAAATCTGTGAAATACACAGTTAGAAGACAGTGCATGGTACACCAAAGATCATTTACTGTAACACTTCATACTATTTGGCACTATTGAAGACACCAAAATAAGTTCTCTCCATCTTAATTTTAGTAATTAGGGCACTTTCATGTCTAAGAAGGAAATAGAACAAAACAAATATACTTCTCTAAATTCTCCATGCCTTAATATATTTTATTCTGCACTCACAGACAGTAGTTCTTTTTTTTTTTTAAACGAATATTAGTGAATAATTAATTCCTGACTAACTGGGCATTGGAAAAGTGAGTATAAATCATAGATTTTTAAAAATCACATATTCTTTTTAAGTATATTTAACAATTGGGATTATCCTATCAAAATGTTTGAGTAGTGGCCCTTTAATGAATAAATACTTTAAAAATATTTAAGTGTCTTTTTCATATATGTGTGTGTGAATACACACACACACACACACACACACACACACACACACTTTCCTTATCATTCCCCCAAAACATAGAGTCATAAGATGCTGGAATCAGACATATTTCCAGCCTAAGACAATCTGGAAGCACAACATATTCTCGTTCAATTCTCATCATTTATATGAGAAATATTAAGAAGTTAAGTGACTTGCCCCTTTACTCAGTCTTGCAACCTTTTAAAAAATAGACAATTCAAAGTTAAACTTCAGTTCAAATGGTATCCCAACAATCACAAATTCTGAACTGGTACAGTTTAAGTGAGGATGAATTTGTTTTATTATATTTGATTTCTCATTTGTTGTTACCCCTGCTTCTTTTTGAGGCTATATGTTCTAAGAGGATAAGTGCTACTGAAAAAGAAAAAAAGAAAATATACTTACACATCATTAGGGAACTACGAACATTTGCTATTTGACTTGAAGATGCAGCACAGGATTAAACAATTATTCCAGTTACTAAATGTAAGAACAGGTCTGCCTGGTGGGATTATGGTGCCATCATCTGGTCATACAGGAGAAACTCAGTCCTTTTTGTCCTCTGTTTCTTTTCCTTTTCAGAATTTTTTTTTAATGTTTCTTGGGCAACTATAGAATCATCATCATCATAGAAAAACTATAGCTTTGAAATGTGAACAATGAAAAGATGAAAATAAAAAAAATTAGAGAATAGAAAAGAGCTACAAGAAGGAAAGAGAAAAGGGAGAAGGACTAGGCAATGGTTTATCACCAGGTAAATAGCTTTCAACAGTTATAAGATCATCATTGAAGACAGTGCAAACCTACTGTTTTGGAATATCTATGTAGTGGTTGTTAATCTAGGGAAGATCACTGCCTTCAACCACCCCAACCACAGCACCACAGCATGTTTATAAATGTCGAATTGTCTTTGTGACTCTACAGGGCAACTCCCCTTTCTATGCTTCTTTCCATGTATCAGTGGCAAGATAGGGAATCCTAGCCTTCAAGAAGATGATCTTTATTTGGGATATATCTGCCCACGAATATAAATGTCTTCCCACCCTTGCTGAGTACGGAGAAGTAACTTCTGCTGTCCAAGACATCTCTTGGCCACAACTTCATTTGTAAAATGAGGAGATTGAACCAGATGATCTCTTAGTTCTCTTCTAGTTCCAAATCTAGGATCTTAGGATCACAGGATGGATGGGATTATTCCCCTTTTATGTTCAGCAATCCTATCATCTGCAGTAATTTCCCTGAGCCAAGATGGCAGGGAGGTCAGCAGTTAGTAACTATTTTATAAATTGAGTACTTACAATGGCCAGGCCCCTATGCAAGGCACAGTAGTAAACATAAAGAAATAAAAAGAAAGAATCCCTGCTCTCAAGGAGCTCACAGTGTCACTGAGAAGAGGAGAACATGTTTAAACCTCCTTAAGGCAGCCCAGAAATTTGGAGAATCATATGCAAACCCACACACACACACACACACACACACACACACACACACACACACACACGCAAAACCAGGGTGGAGCAAAGATGGTGGAGTGAGAGCAACAACTCACCTAAGCTCTTGGACAAACTGCTTCGGATACCTCTGAAAGGAGAATCTGACCAAATTTTGGAGGTGCAGAATCCAGTGGGAGATAGACTGTGATGGATTAAGAGTCCAGGTTAGATTGGAAGGTCCACGGGAAGGATCCGTTCCATGGGGGGAGCCCCCAGTGCACAAAGCAGAGCATCCAGTGCAGCGGAGCAGAGGGGCTCCAGGCAACCCAAGCGGGCAAAACTGGCAGAACAGCACCCAAGGGCCAGAGACAAGCCTAGAGGGGGGAGGGAAGGGAGAGAGAAAAATTTGAAGTTCAAAATCTTATAAAAATGTATGTTGAAAATTATCTTTACATGTAATTGGAAAAATTAGAATACTATTTACAAATAAAAAATGATTGATATTGGAATGTTTGTTGTCCATGATTCCTTTCAGCACAGTTTAATTACCTTGTTCAATTATATTAAGAATGTTGGATTTTTCTATATCTGATACCATGATTATGACTCTTGCTTTTTTTTATTCACCGGATGCACAGTTAACTCTGTCCCAGTCACTGTTTTGTATTTTGTTTATTTGGGGTATTTTCTTGTTAAAAAAAAGATTCTGTAGTATTATTTATGAGGACAATTTCTTAACTCATATTTTATTGGCTTGTTTTATTCATCCACATGTAAAATTATGAAATTTTGGGTTATATTTTTATTTTTATAAACTGATTTATTTAACTTTTTACATTCATTTTCACAAAATTTTGGGTTAACAAATTTTCTCCACCTTTGTCCCTTCCCCCCACCCAGATACACCAATCACTCTAATTTTCCCTATCACCAATCTGCCCTCTCCTCTATCATCCCTCGCTTCTCTTCTCCCCATCTTCTCTTTTGTCCTGTAGGGCCAGATAACTTTCTATTCCCCATTACCTGAATTTCTTATTTCCTAGTAGCAAGAACAATACTAAACAGTTGTTCCTAAAACTTTAAGTTCCAACTTCTCCCCATCCCTCCCACACAACCCATTCACTATGGGAAGGCAGGCAATTCAATATAGGCCATATCTGGGTAGTTTTGCAAATGACTTCCATAATAGTCGTGTTGTGTAAAACTAACTATATTTTTCCCTCCATCCTGTCCCGCCCCCCAATGTTTCTATTCTCTCTTTTGATCCTGTCCCTCCCCAAGAGTGTTGACTTCAAATTGCTCCCTCCTCCCATTGCCCTAACTTCCATCATACCCCCCACCCTGCTTATCCCCTTCTCCCCGACTTTCCTGTATTGTAACATAGGTTTTCATATCAAAATGAGTGTGCATTTTATTCCTTCCTTTAGTCCAATGTGATGAGAGTAAACTTCATGTTTTTTTTTTCTCAGCTCTCCTCCTTTTCCCTCCACTAAAAAGTCTCCTGCTTGCTTCTTCTATAAGAGAAAATTTACCCCATTCCATTTCACCCTCTTACCTCCCACTACATTTCTCTCTCACCATTTACCTTGATTTCTATTAAGATATGATCCCATCCTATTTAATTCACTCTGTGCTCTCTGTGTCTGTGTGTGCATGTATGTGTGTGTGTGCGTGTACGCATGTACATGTGTGTGTGCGTGTGTGTGTGTGTAATCCCACCAACTATCCAGATACTGGAAAATTTCAAGGGTTACAAATGTTGTCTTTCCATATAGGAATGTAAACAGTTCAACTTTGGTAATTCCCTTATGACTTCTCTCTGCTGTTTACTTTTTCATGCTTCTCCTTATTCTTGTGTTTGAAAGTCAAATTTTCTTTTCAGCTCTGGTCTTTTCTTCAAGAATGCTTGAAAGTCCTCCATTTCATTGAAAGACCATATTTTCCCCTGAAATATTATACTCAGTTTTGCTGGGTAGGTAATTCTTGGTTTTAGACCTAGTTCCTTTGACTTCTGGAATATCCTATTCCATGCCCTTTGATCCCTTAATGTAGAAGCTGCTAGATCTTGTGTTATCCTGATTGTATTTCCACAATACTGGAATTGTTTCTTTCTAGCTGCTTGCAATATTTTCTCCTTGAATTGGCAACTCTGGAATTTGGCCACAATGTTCCTAGGAGT
>JAQQSK010009779.1:0-12942 GCA_028658325.1 Potorous gilbertii | reverse complement strand
GAAGAAAATAACACCTTGAAAAATAGGCTAACTCAATTGGCAAAAGAGGTTCAAAAAGCCAATGAGGAGAAGAATGCTTTCAAAAGCAGAATTAGCCAAGTGGAAAAAGAGGTGCAAAAGCTCACTGAAGAAAATAGTTCTCTCAAAATTAGAATGGAACAGATGGAGGCTAATGACTTTCTGAGAAACCAAGAAATCAAAAAACAAAACCAAAAGAATGAAAAAAGGGAAGAGAATGTGAAATATCTCATTGGAAAAACAACTGACCTGGCAAATAGATCCAGGAGAGTCCTGGATTTGATTTAAAATTTAAAAATTATGGGACTACCTGAAAGCCGTGATAAAATTATGGGACTACCTGAAAGCCATGATAAAAAAAAAAGAGCCTAGACACCAAGATAGACTTCTATACCCAGCTGAGTGTGTATGTTATTCCCTTCCTTTCCTACTTTCCTGTAGAATAAGATAGACAGACTTCTATACCCAGCTGAGTATGTATGTTATTCCCTTCCTTTCCTACTTTCCTGTAGAATAAGATAGACTTCTATACCCAGCTGAGTGTGTATGTTACTCCCTTCCTTTCCTACTTTCCTGTAGAATAAGATAGACTTGTATACCCAGCTGAGTGTGTATGTTATTCCCTTCCTTTCCTACTTTTCTGTAGAATAAGATAGACTTCTGTACCCAGCTGAGTGTGTATGTTATTCCCTTCCTTTCCTACTTTCCTGTATAAGATAGACTTCTGTACCCAGCTGAGTGTGTATGTTATTCCCTCTTTGAGCTAGTGCAGTGAGAATAGACTTCACACACTTCCCAGTCTTCCCCTCCACTGTGAAAGCTCTTTGATGCCTCTTTTATGGGAGATAATTTATCCTGTTCTAATCCTGCCTTTCCCCGCCCTCTGTATTTCTCTTTATCACCCCTTAATTTTATTTGTTGTTTTTTTTTTAGATAATCATCCTGTTAAATTCAGCTCACACCTGTGTCCTCTGTCTGTGTATATGCCTTCTAACTGTTCTAAGTAATGAGAAAGTTTTTAGGAGTTAAAAATACCAGCAGTTTAATCTTATTGAAAAGCCTTATGATTTCTATTTCTTGTTTACCTTTTTAATGCATTTCAAGTTTTATATTTGAAAGTCAAAATTCAATTCTGGTCTTTTCATCAGGGATGCTTGAAAATCTTCTGTTTCATTGAATATCCATTTTTTTCCCTTGAGGAATTATATTTAGTTTTGCTAGGTAGATGATTCTTGGTTGTAACCCTAGCTCCTTTGCCATCTGGAATGTCACATTATAAGCCTTCCAAGTCCTTGAATGTAGAAGCTGCTAATCTGTATTCTGACTGTGGCTTAGTGATATTTGAATTGTTTCTTTCTGGTTGCTTGCAATATTTTCTCCTTTGCCTGAAAACTCTGGAATTTAGCTATAATATTCCTGGGAGTTTTCATTTTGGTGGATCTCTTTCAGGAAGTGATTAGTGAATTCTCTCAATTTCTATTTTATCCTCTGTTTCTAGGATATCAGGATAATTTTCCTTGATAATTTCTTGAAAGATTTCTTTGATTGGCTTCCAAGTAGACCAGTAATTGTAAAATTATCTCTCTTGTATCTGTTTTCTAGGTGAGTTGTTTTTCCAGTGAGCTATTTTAAATTTCCTTCTATTTTTTCCTTCTTTTGTTTTATTGTTTTTTGATGTCTCATAAAGTCATTATTAGCTCCTTCTTGCCCAATTCTAACCTTTAAAGCTATTTTCTTCAGGGGGCTTTTGTACCTCCTTTTCCATCTGGCTAATTCTGCTTTTTAAGGTACTCTTTTCCTCATTGGATTTTTGTACCTTTTTTTTTGGCCTATTCTGTTTTTTAAGGTATTATTGTCTTTAGTATTTTTGGATATCTCCTTTACTATGCTGTTGACCCTTTTTCATGTGTTTTTTGTTTTGTTTTTGTGTGACTCTCATTTCTCTTCCCAATTTTTCCTCGACCTCTTACTTGATTTTTGAAATCCTTTTTGACCTCTTCCATGACTTGAGACTAATTTATGTTTTTCTTGGAGTTTTTGTATGTAGCAGTTTTGATCTTTTGTTGTTTGCTCTTTTTTCCAGCCTAGTTCTTGACTTTTAACTCTATGCTAAAATGGGGCTCTGCTTCTCAGGTGGATGGTACACTTTCTCAAGCTTCATGGTTTTTGTGCAATTGTTTTCAGAGCTTGTTCTGGGAGTATGTAAGCTTTTAGTTCTTCCAGGTTGGTATGATATAGGGAGAGGTGTGTTTACTACTCTTCCTGGCATGTGCACTAGTCTATAAGTGACCACAAGCACTCTTTTCTGCCCTGCAACTGTGACCAGGGTCCCTACTTACCTGTGGCTATAAGCTCTGATATGCTAATGTTCCTCCTCGCTTTGAGACTGCCACAAGGACTGTGATATTGATCCAAGTATGGGCAAGTGGAACAGAGCCCTGTTCCCATTGGCAGCAAAAAAAGACTCCTGTAATACCCTTCTGACCAGTTGTCTGACCCCCTTAACTGTTGGTGAGCTGAAAGCTCAGGAAGCAGCTGCAGGAGGTTGCTGATTAAGTCACCTTCTGGTTTGGTGGGGCCTAGTATAGGCTGGTGCAGACCTGTGCTGGACAGAGTTCCACTCTCTTCCCCATAGACAGACCTTTCCTTCTGACCTTCTATGTCATTTTTGTCTGGAAAGTTGTTTCACCTCATCCTTTTGTGGGTTCTGCCACTCCAGAGTTTGTTTTAACGTGATATTTTAAAGGTATTTAGAGGGGAATTTGAGAGAGTTCAGGGAAGTCCCTGTCTTTACTATCTCAGCTCTACTCTGGAACAGAAATATTAATAAGGGGCACATCAGATATGATTTACCCTCACACACATCCCAGTTGCTTGATTGCACACATGCATTTTCTTTAGCACATTTTCCTGTATGTAGAATAAGATACTTTTAGATTGATAACTCAATTTTTTCTATTTAAATTTTAAACATTTGAGTGATGGAAAATGTGGTCCTTAGAATTTTCCATATCAATATTGAGAGTTATTCATACTACTGTATTTTGGGTGCACAAAAATGCTTTACATTCTTATACATTATTTAATCTCTCCAAGGACTCAGTTTCTTCATTTATACACGAGAAGACTGGACTTTGTGATCTCTAAGGTTCCTTCCAGCTAAAAATCAAACACAACTTGTGAGTACTCTGAGCGGCCTTAATGGAGACCTAGCCAGTTAGGTAACTCAGCTTATCCTCTCTCTCCCTCTCCTCCTTCCTCTTCAAAGGAAGGTAAATTTTGGCGACTGGAAGCTGCCCAGTTAACTTGGGATTTACTGGCTAGATTCCTTCATTCCTTTTTTTCCCTCCCTACCTCTTTCCTTCCTTGTCTTTCTTTCTTTCTTCCTTTCTCTTTTCTCAAAGACCAAACCTTATACCCATTTCACTCCGGAGTTCTTAATTGGACCACAAAAGATCCCTTCCCAAACACCACTTAATGACTATATTTTAGGTCCTTCTGGCTCAGAGTGAATGTTAATACTAACTGTTTCTCTTTTGACCAGCAACCCTGAGGGTCTTCTCCTTTTTAAATTTTCAGATTTTTAAAAATTAAACAGGGCATCCCTTGGCTCACTTCTTAAAGAGGCCTATTCACTGAATGGGTGTTACCTCACTCAGAGTGAGAACCTGAAAAGGCTTAGCCGGAAAGGGCCAGGGTTTCCCATTGGCCATCTCCAGTCACCATGACCCAGATGGCTCTGAAGAAGAAGTGAGGCTGGTGACCTGCACAGCCCTTCCTCACTCAAATCACAGCCAACTGCAAGTCATGTCATCATTTCCTGATGTCACGGTCCTCCTCGAGAGTGAAGGACAAACACACACAGATGTGGATCACTGATCTAGTGTCTTAGAGATTAGGAAGTCTCATAAAAAGTGGCTTTCATTGTCAGCCTGCTCTTGTTCCCAGTGGCATCCCTGTCACCTCTTCAGAGTAAAGTGATGATCACGTGTAGAACGTTGCTGATTAAGCCGCCTCCCCAGTGACGTTTTTGTGGCCCAGAAAATTTGCTCATGGCAAACAGCAAAGAGAAGAGTAATAGCAATTATTTGTTAGGTCTCGTAGTTGGGCTTTGGGGCCATACTGGCTGTTTGTGGTGATTGTGGTGGTTGTTTTAACTCGTTTTTTACTTTTCCCTACAGAAGCATTTAATGAATGTCTACATTGGGAGTAATTTATGAGGCCTTTTTGCTTACTTGCAGGCCTGTTCTTTCACCAGTTCAGCATGGGAGAAGTCTTTACATGGGAAGAAAAGCACTTAGTTACGTGCTTTTTCCTACAATTTCCTCAACAATCTTTCAGCTATTATATATACATATATGATACTTTTCTGTCAAGGAAAGCAGTGAGAAGGGTAGGTGTTAATTTGTAAAGAAACCCATATGAGTGATTATTGTACAGACTACCATGTTAGATGCTTTTGGAACTATAAGGATATGTAAAAAAAGATAACTACTTTCATGGAGTTCATAATCTAGTTGGAAATCAGCAGGCTTATAGGCTAAAAAATATTTATGAAAATAAGTAAGAATTTCTAGATGGGAAGAATGGTGTGAGCAAAAGCAGTGATGAGAAGAATGGATGCTGATGTGTTCTGGGGACACGAACTTGGCATAAAGAAGTGAGGCCTTGGGGTCATGTTTGGGAGAATCTTGAATAACCGACCCTAGAACTGACTTGATCTACACTATTGAATTTTGAGTAGGCTAATGACATGATGGAAATAATGTATATAATGGAACAGTATGCTGAATGAATCTGGGCAGTTAGGAGTCTGTGTGAGGTAGCGTGGGCTTGAACTAAAGAGACTCCTGTGAAATTTGAAAGTAAGTGATAACTTTTGAGAGCCAAATGATGAAAACAATGACAGAATCTAATTACCAACTGGATTGGGGGAAGTGGATCCAGTGACTACAATTTGACTCTTGAGTGATGATAAGAATGAAAGAGGAGCAACTTTAAGGGTACAGTTAATTTGGTTGTAAAGATATATTGAGAAAACCACTTTTCTCTTAAACCTGCATTAGTATTGGGCATGCTAATATTCCTTAGAGCAATTGCATTTTTTATTTTGAACTCAAAGAATCCTTTTTCTGTAACATAGCAGAACTCAAAAAGTGAATTAAATCTAAAACTGTGAATCTCTTATTTCATATACCACTTGCTTTTTACAGAATATACAGTAATTTCCACAAATTACAGTACTTTCAAAATGACCTGCTTGTCTATGCTTCCTTTTGAACTTGCTTCTTCTGTGCTTTTTGTAAAATGTTATCAACCCTCTTTTTGGTACCACTATTACTAACATAATCAGAAATGTCGTCTCTTGATTTGGCTATGTCATTGTGTTCAGTCATGTCTGACTCTTTGTGACTCCATTTGGTTTTTTTTTTAGCAAAGGTACTAGTGTTTTGCTATTTCCTTCTCCAACTCATTTTGCAGAGGAGGAAACTGAAGCAAACAGGATTAAATGACTTGCCCAGGGTCACATGGCTAATCTGTGTCTGAAGTTGAATTTGAATTCAAGAAAAGGGGTCTTCCTGATTCCAGGCCTAGCACTGTCCACTGTGGCGCCTAGCTGTCCCATGACGTTGCTAGGTGTTTCATTTTGGGGTTTCCTTAGGAAGGTGACCTGTGGATACTGTCTGGTTCTAATAAATCTGGGTGGTTTTCTCAGATTTCTTCAACTATGGTCTCAAGTTTTTTTTTTTTTTTTAGGCATGATTTTCACAAAGGTGGATGAACTTAAATTATCTCATCTTTTCGATTTTTCTAGGTTTGTAGTTTTTTATTAAAATGGGTTGGTAGGAGCCAGGGTCACTATATTTATCAGGTGTTTAACTTTATTTAGCTTTATTGTTAAAAATGGATAGAAATAATAATTGTATCTTAATTGGTTGCCATGTAGTACAAATTCCATGATTAAAAATGAGCTAGTAAAACTACAGAAATTTAAGCTATTAGTATCTTATCTTTTATTTCCAAATTCAAAGTCGAGAGAGAGAGAGAGAGAGAGTGTGTTTGGCAGACAAAGGTAGGAGTATAATGGAGGTTTGAGACTGCGGGGAAGTTAACTTAACCATTGTGTCTCAATTTCCTTGTATTTCCTGTTTCATAGGGTTTTAGAACAAATGAAGTCCTTTAAAAGTTGGTGCTATGAAAAGTTAATTTTTAAAGAATAGCTTGCATTTTTATAGCATAGCGGGAATTACAGTGTGTTTCATTTATTATCTTAATTTATTTCTAACAATAATCCTTAAAGTCATTGCTGCTGTTATCTCCATTTCACTGATGAGGAAATGGAGGCTCTGAAGGTTGTTACTTGCCCAATATCACAAAACTAATATGCGTCTTAGGCAGGATTAGAATAACCCAGGGCTTGATTTTTCACTTTCCAACATTGTATCTATTATACCATGCTACTTACTATGCAATTGCTTTTGAAAAATTTCTGATAAATTTTCATATCGCTCCCCATCCTCTTTCCAGAAAACTTTCCCTTTTAAGTTGGCATAAAAAAAGGAAGAAAAAAAGGAGTTCAAAATTAACCAATACATTATCTGACAGTGCATGCAGTGATTCACACCCATAGTTCACCTCTATAAAAGAAAGGTGAAAGGTTTGCCACTGCTTTCTATATACCATTAGATAAAGTTGTGCTGAATCGGACTTGGGTTTGTTTTGTGATTGACTACCTTTACACAAAGTGACAATGGCAAGAAGCATGCTCAAAATAATTTTTATTTTGTTTAAATTCATATGTAAGATTTAACTGCAATTTTATTGAAATGTTGTACTAAGATACAATAGTTAATGAACTATACTGAATAATAAGCAGACTGCAATTTCTATTAAGAATATTTTATTAAAAATTAAGGATACTTCATTACTTGCTATTTTTGCATATGAGTAAAACTTGCCTATGTTAGATCTTGATAGTTTTTCTTTCATTTTAGTATGATTTTTCCCATATGCAATAGTAAACCAGTTCTCATACCTATTTAGTTTGTTTTTATAATAGTATTCGACATAAACATATCTGTACATTTTTTTTCTGAGAAGTTATGGAAATTCTCACTGCAAAATCAAAAGAGTACAGTGTTGTGTAGAATATATCACAGAAGTGGGATGAGAGTTACTACTTTGACCAATAGTAACCTCAGTACCAACTTTCAACATCAAATGTTTTGTGCTGACACCCTCTAGCGGTCATATGTCTATACTTTAAAAATGCTATAATTGGATAACAATATGACTTCCCTTTGATAAGCTTAAAAGGTACATCAGGAGCTCTTTTGTTGCAGTATAGAGAATATGCACTTTTTGCTAACCACATAAGTGAAGAAGGGGTGGTTTTCCAAGGGTTATTTGTTCCAGTATGTCTTAGAATAAATACTGCTGTTGTACCCCTCCTCCTCCCACCCTCAAGATTTGGTTGAATTGAAGCTAACAGGATTCAGTGACCTTTTAGAAAACTCTTTAGTCTTTCAAGCTATTATCATTTCCTCCCTTAAATATTAAAAGAATTACCACTGTAGAAAAATTGAAATTGTTCTTCTAGGTCCGAAGGGTGACAGTACTTACTCCAATGACTCATTGAATCTGTGACCTCATGAACTTAGGTTACTCATCTAATGGTACAGTTTGTAGCCCATTCATGCTTTTTTTTTTTACTAGGAGTGATTCTTCTCTCTGTCTTTTCTAGGTATTGAGGCCTTCCCTCCAAGTTTCTTAACATTACCTGGGTAACATTATGGCACTATTTCTAAATGACTAATCTACCTCCTTTTCTAATCATTCATACTTCATTATATTTTTTTTTAGCCTGTTTTTTGTATGTAATTCCCCATTCACAAACGAGTCACAAACAAGTCATTGGGAGCTTACTTGAAGTTTTTTAGTTTTATTTTTTTAAGCAACAGAACCTTCTAGGACCTCCACTTGACCGGCACACTTAAATACTTTCAGTAGGCATTCCTCCATGAAAGAGTTGTAGAGGGGAAGAATATAATTACTTGAGAGGAAAATGGGAGGAAATTTTCCCCTTACTACTGGAGACTTGAGCACTGAGTTAGTAATTGATTGTCATATGGGTATGACTATTTATTGAATGGATATGTTATTTTTAGATGGCATCTGAGATTTCTTCCAATGGTAAATCAGACCAGGATTAAAGTATATTCCTATGTGATCAATACAGCATTTTCAAAATGTCAAATTGTGAGAATATATTTATTTTCATTTAGCATTTTGTTTTTCCTCAGTTACATGCAAAAGCAATTTTTAACATTCTTTTTTAAAAACTTTGCATTTCAAATTCTCTCCCTTTCTTCCTTCCTAATATCGCCTTCCCCACTTGAGAAGGCAAACAATTCATAGGTTATGCATGTATAGTCAGGCAAAACATTTTCAACATTAGTCATGTTGTAAAAGAAAACAGAGAAGAAAAAAATCTCAAGGAAAATAAAAAGTAAAAAAGTGTTGTTGCATCTCTATCAGACACCGTCAGTTCTTTCTCTGGGAATAGATGGAATTTCTCATCATAAGTCCTTCAGAATTTTCTTGGGTCATTGTATCACTCAGAATAGCCAAGTCATTTACAGCTGATCTTCTTTCAGTTTTGCTGTTACTTTGTACATGGTACATTCCACTTTGCATCAGCTCATATAAGTCTTTTCAGGTTTTTTTGAGAGCATCCTGCTCATCATTTCTTATGTCACAATAATTCCATGTCATAATCTTCCATCATAATCATATGCCACAATTTTTCAGCCATTCCCCAGTTGATGGGCATTCCCTCACTTTCTAATTCTTTGCTGCCAGAAAAAAGCTGCTATAAATATTGATCCATTTCCATTTTATTTTATTTTATCTCTTGAGATACAGATGTAGTAGTGATATATTACAAGGTCAAAGAGTGTGCATGTTTTATAGCCCTTTAGGCATGGTTCCAAATTGCTCTACAGAATGTTTGAATCAGGTCACAACTCCAACAATGGTGCATTGGTGTCTCACTTTTTCCCACATCCCCTCCACCATTTGTCATTATCCTTTTCTGTCCTATTAGCCAATCTAAATGGTATGGGTTAGTAGCACCCCAGTTTTAATTTGCATTTCTCCTATCGGTAGTGAGTTAGAATATTTTTCCATATCATTATAGATAGCTTTGATTACTTAATTTGAACACTGTTCATATCTTTTGATCATTTTGATCTTTTTTCAGTTGGGGAGTATCAATTTTTTTGTAAATTTGACTCAGTTTTCTATATGTTTGAGAAATGAGACCTTTATTAGAGAAACTTGCTTCACAATTTTTTTCACACTTGCTGTTGCTATTGCTCCATCCTATTCCCCACCCCTTCCCTGTTTGTTCTATTTTCTCTCTGTTTTCATCCTGTCCCTCCTCAAAAGTGTTTTGCTTCTGATTAGCCCCTCCCCCAATCTGCCCTCCCTTCCATCACCTTCTCTCCCCCATCTCCTTTCTCTGATCCTCTTCACTTTCTACTTTCCTGTACAGTTAAGACAAATTTCTACATACAATTGGGTGTATATGTGATTCCCTCTTTGAGCCAGTTATAATGAGAGTAAGGTTCACGCCTTCCCCCTTGCCTCCCTCCACTTCTCATCCACTGCAAAAGGTCTTTTTTATTGCCTCTTTTATGTGACATAAGTTACCCTATTCTTCCTCTTCCTTTCCGTTTCTCCCAGTACATTTCTCTCCTGTTCCTTAATTTTATTTTTTTAGATATCATCTCTTCATATTCAACTTTCAAAGTAATTTTTTCTTTTTTTATAAAATTTGTTTTTAGTTTTCAACATTCATTTCTGTAAGTTTTTAATTTTCTCCACCTCCTTCTCCCCCCTCCCCAAGACAGCATGCAGTCCAATTTAAGCTCTACATGTACACATTAGAACTAATGGGAGAAACCATATGAAAGAAAAAACAAAACAAAAAGAAAGAGAGCATATAATATGCTTTGATGTGCATTCAGACTTCATATTTCTTTCTCTGGATGTGAATGGTATTTTCCATCATGAGTCTTTTGGAATTGTTTTAAGTCCTTGCATTTCTAAGAAGAGCTAAGTCTATCAGAGTCAGTCATTACACACTGTGACTGTTACTGTGTACGATGCTTTCCTGGTTCTGATCACTTCACTCAGTATCAGTTCATATAAGTCTTTCCAGGTTTTTCTGAATTCTGCCTGTTCATCATTTCTTATAGCATAATAGTATTGCATTGCCTTCATATACCACAACTTGTTTATCCATTGCCCAATTGATGGGCATCCCATCAATTTCCAGTTCTTGGCCACCACAAAAAAAAAGAGCTGCTATCAATAGTTTTGTACGTGTGGATCCTTTCCCCGTTTTTATGATCTCTTTAGGATACAGCCCCAGAAGTGCTGTTGCTGGGTCAAAGGGTATGCACATTTAAGCATAATTCCAAATTGCTCTCCAGAGCTGGTTGGATCAGAGTAAACTTATTTTCAATTCAGTTTTCAAATTAACCTTACTAAGTCCCTTATGATTCCCTTTCCTTTTTATCTTTTTGTGCTTCTCTAGTGAGTGTCAAATGTGTGATGCTGGATTCGAACTCAGGTCCTCCTGACTCCAATGCTCTTATTCACTGCGCCACCTAACTGCCTCTAATTTTCAAGGAATTATTTTCTTCAGTGACCTTTTGTACTTCCTTTTCCATTTGGGCAGTTCTACTTTTTTAAGGAGTTTTTTCCTTCAGTGAATTTTTACGCCTTTTTTCCAGCCTTGAAAGACCTCTTTTACCATTTGGCCCAGTCTGTTTATAAGGTGTGTATTTTCTTCGAGAGAGAGAGAGAGAGAGAGAGAGAGAGAGAGAGAGAGAGAGAGAGAGTACATGTGTGTCCTTTACCAAGTTGCTTGACCCTCTTTTCATTGGCTTTTTTTTTTGCATCACTCTCATTTCTCTTCCCAGTTTTTTCTCTACCTTTCTTCATTTTTAAAATCCTTTTTGAGCTGTTCCATGACCTGAGACCTATTCACATTTTTCTTGGAGGCTTTGTTTTGTTTTGACAATTTTTTACTTTGTTGTCTTTCTCTGAGTATGTTTTTGCTCTTCCTTGTCACCATAGTAACTGTCTTTGGTCAGATTTTTTTTTTCTGTTGTTTGCTCATTTTCCCAGCCTTATTTCTTGACTTTTAACTCTTAGTTAAAGTAAGACTCTGCTTCCATGATGGAGGATGCACTGTCCCAAGTTTCAGGAGTTTTGTGCAGCTGTTTTCAGAGATACTTCTTGGAATCTAGAAGTTTTGAGTTCTTCTATGATGGTATGATGTGAGAAAAGTTGTGTTCACTCTTCTCCTGGTCTGTGAGTGACCATAGGCACTGTCTTCTACACTGAAATTGTAATTAAGGTCCCTGCAGTGCTGCAAGGTCCACTCTGCTAGTGCTTCTCCTTGCCCTGGGACTGCCACCCTGGACTGCAACCCTGATCTCAGTATGGGCAATGCTTCCGGTTCCAGCAAAGAGATCCCATAATCTCCTTCTGAGGAGTTGTTTGCCTCCCTTACTGTCTGTGGGCTGAGAGCTCCAGAAGCAGTTGCTGCTGAGATAACAGCTCCCAAGACCTACTCCTGGTTTGCTGGGGATGGGGCTCTGCTGGCGTGGTCTACTCTGGACTATGCTCCACTATCACCTAGATGTGACAGATCTTTCTTGCTGACTTTCTGAATTGTCTTTGGTTGGAAAATTGTTTCATCCCATCCTTTGGTTGTACTGCTCCAGGAATTGTTTTATGGCATTATTTAAAGGTGTCCAGAGGGTTTTTGGGTAGAGAACAGATGAATCACTTCCTTTTCTCCACCACCTTGGCTCTCTGCCCCCTGCAGTGAATATTTTAAAGCTATATAAGTGCTGACTTCTTGTCCAGGGTGGTAAGCATGCTTCTAATACCAGCCCAGAACATTTAACAAATAAAGAAGTTTCAACACAGTAAGAATATGCAGTAAATCATCAGATATGGTGACTCATGAGCTTGGGAACCCACTAAGTCTGAGAGGCCCAGACTATACATGTACCCTGGAATTTTACACCTCTTAACCAGAAAACCATGTAGGTAAACTGGAGCCAATTAGGTTGTATCAGGGGTGGAAGCTGGGACTTTCAGGGAAAAAGGGGTTGAGAGGAAGTCAGGAACTTCTAACTAAAGGAAGTTACATCAGGAAAAGGCTGGTTTTATCACAACCACAATTCATGTACATTAAAACCTCTACCCTAACTAAAAGGTATGCAAGGCTTAAATGTGTCTTCAGATGTTGCTTCACTTTAAAAAAAAAACATTTTGGGCAAATCATTAGGGTAGGTTTGATTTTGTGTAGAAAAAATTATTTTATATCCAAGTCTTTTAAATGAAGATGATGAAACATGCTGGTAATACTGAGTTCAAAATAGTATATAACTATAAAATAATGATATTATGATGGGATAGTGATCTGAAGATTACAGATTTTTTTTATTTTATTGGAAAATATTTTGTTGTTCTAGTTAGTAGGCCATCATGTAGAATGTTGGAGTATTAAGGTTTTTTTTTTAAAGGATGTTTGTTTTTCTTATTCACAAATATTTATTGCAAAGAAATATGGTCAGAGGTAAGCACATTAACTTTTTTTTTTAATTCTTTTTTTATTAAATAATTTTATTGGTTTTCTGTGTTCTACAATCACTTCCATATATCTTAGATTTTTTTCTCCTCCCTTCTCACTCCCTCCCTGAGATGGCATACAGTTTTATATAAGTTCTATACATACATTCCTATTAAATACATTTTCACCTTAGTCATGTTGCGTAGAAGAATTAAAATGAATAGAAGAAATCATGAAACAAAACATAATACAAAAGACAATGGTCT
>JAQQSK010009778.1:0-12942 GCA_028658325.1 Potorous gilbertii | reverse complement strand
ACAACCCAAAGGGGAATAACGTTTTGACAGGGGCCCAACACAAAAACCTGTTACTAGACAAGTTATCCAATCCTGCCCAGTAACCTAACAGATATCTCTCAACCTAGGGGCCCAAGGAGGAATAATGTCCACTTCATTCCCAGGCCTTAGAGTTCCACGTTTGTTGCCATATCGCAACACTGATTAAATGTTGTGTTGGGGAAAAAGGACCAGGTAACAAGTAAGATCACAGGTCTAAAGTTAGAAGTTTTCAAGGTCAATGAAGCCAAGTGAAACCCAGAGTGTCTAAATGACTTGGGTCACCCAGTGAGGAGACATGAAGGATTCAAAGGCAAGTCTTCTTGATTCTAAGCTCAGTGCACTAAACACCACATGGTGATGCCAAGACTGATCTGAACTCTAGATATACAAAGACAAAAAGGAAACCCTCCTCCTCCCTTGACATTTAGGGGAAATAACATGAATGTTAGGAGCTCACAGGGGACCTTGAGGGAACAGTTTCAATTGAGGAGTAGGAATAGGAGGTCATACTATTCAAGAGCTAAGTGGATGGTTTGGAGGTGGGGGCTGAAGTAGAGACAGTTTTTCCAACAGAAGACAGGTGAGAAATAAAACTCAACAATGTCAAAGCAGGCCTTTATAGTGTTGGGAGGGTCTTAGCATGTGAGTTACTGAAATAATGATTCTTTGAATGGAACTGAAAGTTTGAGGGCACATGGGAAGCAGCCATTAGGGAGAGGAAGTGTTGGAAGATCTACTTGAGTGGGGGAGGGGTGTAATTGATAGAGCAGGGTCCTGAGGAGGGGGAAGATCAAGGGTTGAGCCATAGGGAGAAGTCTGAGGCACAAGAGAAGGAAAAGAGAATGAGAGAAAGATGATCCTGAGAAGTCTGGGGGTGATGAGAAGGGAATGAAATGACAGAATGCCTTCAATCCTTTCCATGAATTAGGAGCAGACTCATCTCTGTGCATTTGTGAACATGTGAGTGTACATGTGTTTGTGCACATGTGTTCAGTGTCTGCATTTGCATGTGCATGTGTGTGTGCATACATGCATGTGTATGTGTATGTGTGTGTAAAGGACTTGAGAGTGGAAAAGGCAGCTGGAAGAAGGAGTTCACTGTTTAGAACAACCACTAAGGGAAACCATTCCTACTTTGGTCAGAAGGAATGATTTACTGAAAGTTTAGAGCTCCTTTCTGCCAAGATCTTAAACATTCGTAAACATGCTTTGTTAGCCTTCGTGTCTCAGACTTAGCACACACCAGATGTTATTAATCCACTTTACAAGTGTGTAGAAGCTAACCCTGAGCCATTTTACTACCTGTGTATCCCTGTGTAAATCACTGCCCTTCCCCTGTCCTCCATGTCCTATCAATAAAATAAGAGTGTGGGGCTAGACGCTCTCCAAGGTCCCCTCAGTAATCAATAAACCTTGAAGAAGTGTCTATAAAGCCAATACTAACTTGGGTACTGAGCTCAATGTCAGGAAGAACCTTCCCTCCAATGACAGATGTCTCTAGGTGGAAAGAGTTACTTCTCTACTTAGTGAATTCCTCTCCCCACCAGGGATCTTTAAGCAAAGACCAGATGACCATGGATGTGAAGAGGAGGTTGGACTGAGGGTTCTTTTTCAGGCATAGTTGGATAGACAACTTCTGGACATTTTGAGATACTATGCCATTTCTTGGCATGCCTTAGGTGTCTTCTGACTGTGTGACCTTGGGCAAGTCATTTACCTTTCCTGTCTCAGCGTGCTCATTTGTCAAATAGGGTAATAACAGCACCTTCTTATGTACTACAGAGTTGCACTCAGGATCAAATGAGATGACCTATAATAGATTCTGTAGCCTTGAAGCATTATATACAAAAGTTAATTATCTTGGATTTCCTCCTTCTCCAACACTATAAAATCATGAAATAATAGATTTAGAACTGGAAGGACATTAGAGAATATCTGATGCAACTCCCTCATTTTACAGATGAGCAAACTGAGACTTGACTAGAGCCATTCTGGTAGTGTCTGAGGCAAGATTTGAATTCAGACCTTCCTGACTCCAAGTTCTGTGCCTTGTCAATTACTTCATGTAGTCTCCATTTCCTCTTTCTTCTCTCCTTTTCCCTGTCCAGCACTAAGCATGGCACTGATACTTAGTAGGCACTTACTGTATGCTTAATGAATAACTGATTTCCAAATACATCCCTCCAAACTTTCCTACTCAAACTTCTATGCCTTCAGTAATGAGTTAGCTCTAGCTCACTCACTGGAAGCCAGCAAGTTGCCCAGGTCAGTCTTCTATTGAGAACCCTGAGAGTTTTCGGGGGGCTGGGGACTTTTTTTTCATGCCATTAATCCAAGCCTGCTCTGGTTATGTTCTTCTGTATGGTTTGGTGCCAATTACTAGCACACACACCCACCCACTTCCATTTAACCATTTAACATAAATGAACTCTTACAAAGAAATGTTTACTTTGAAGTTATACAAAATTGCAAATGTCTCCCCTCAATACTTAGAAAGTACATACTTCCCTGTCATAGCTGTTCAGTCATTTTTTAGTGGTATCTGATGCTTCATTAGGGTTTTCTTGGCCAGGATACTGGACTGGATACTTCTCCAGGTCATCTTACAGATGAGGAAACTGAGTCCAATAAGGTAAAATGACTTGCCCAGGGTCTCACAGCTTGTAAGTATCTGAGGCCAAATTTGAATTCAGATCTTCAGGCCTAGCACTCTATCCACTGCAGCATCTAGATTCCCACATGCTTTTCTAGTTCACTTTGGTCTCTAGGGAGAGCAGACTCAGCCTTAGCTTAGCTTCTCTCTAGCATTGGCACCACCAAGTTCATGTCTAGATATGGAAAGGCTTCCAAAAGAGTATTTGTCTCAGCTGCCACTGGACTGGATCCTGAAAATCACCCTCTAAGGTCATCCTTTGCTCCTTGGGACATTGATAGGGGGCTGGCTGCAAAATTGAGATGCCAGGTTGTCTAGGATACTTACTCTGCTGACCTTTCAATACTCACAAGGGCAGAGTTCCCAACCCTTTTGAGTAAAATAGCAAAGAACAAATGCTAAGGCAAAATGAGTCAGTTCAAGACAAGCAGCCCCTCTCCCCAAAATGGCCTGGCCACTGGTCACTAGTCCTTTCCTCTTCACAGTCAAGAAGCCTTGTACTCACCATATAGCAAGTCAAGAAGAGACAGTTGTAGAATGTTTACACATGCTCCAGAATCTCTCCAAGACCCTTCTATTGGAAGGCATCACATTTCTAAAAGGAGGCTTTCTAGACCCCCCCACCCCCACCCCTGCCCTGCACACACACACTTTGGATATTGGCTTCATTGGAGCCTGCTGCTGCATTCTGGGCACCTCTCAGGTCCTATTACATTTGTTCTAAGGAAAGGAGCGGGGCAAGGGTTGTGTCATCTGATCCTGAAAGTATGGACAGTGTTCTGTAGCAGTATTCTCAGTGTGGCCCAGCAGAAAATTGGAATCTGCTTCAGGGCCAGGCCCTTTCACAGTCATCTTTTTTTGGTAATTTTTAAAAATTTTAAACAAATACAAAATAAGAAAAGAAAAAAATACATTGTAATGTACACAGCCAGCCATAAGACAGCATTCAATGAAAAACAGTGATGTTCCATTTCAAGGAAACCTATATAATAAATCCTATGCATTGTTTTCAAAGCTGCCTGGCTTTTCTTCACTTCTTTGGTGGTTTTCTTTGTTCTCTGCTGTGAACTTTTTAATTTATTTTCCCCTCCCTCCCTAACCCACCCACCCAGAGAACGCCATAATTAAATGTGAAGATATATATACATACATATATATATACAAACATACACATATATACATATACACTAATACACATATATGCAAGACTGTAATATGCTTATTTTGTCCTATCTGGATTCCTAAAGGTGGATAGCCTTTGTATGTCCAACTAGTCATGGTAATATATATATATATATATAATGTATGTATGTATGTGTGTGTGTATTTCTCCTTCCCTCTCTCCCTCCATTCCTTCTCCTCTGCCCAATATGACAAGCAGTCTGATATAAGTTATACATTTGCAATCATGCAAAACATGTTTTCACATTAGTCATGTTGTAAAAGAAGAAACAGAAAAAAAGGAAAAAATACAAAAAAAGTGAAAATAGTATTTATTCTTTCATTTGCATTCAGACTCCATCAGTTCTTTCTCTCCATGTAGATAGCATTTTCTGTCATGAGTCATTTGGAATTGTCTTGGACAGTTGTACTGCTGAGAAGAACTAAGTTTGTCATAGCTGATCATCACATAATGTTAATGTTTCTGTGTATAATGTTCAACCGGTTCTGCTCACTTCACTCAGCATCAGTTCATATAAGTCTTTCCAGGTTTTTCTGAAATCTACCTGCTCATCATTTCTTACAACACAATAGTATTCCATTACATTCATATACTACAACTTGCTCAGTCATTCCTCAGTTGATGGGCATTCTCTCAGTTTCCAATTCTTTCCAATTCTTAGCCACCACAAAAAGAACTCCTATAAATATTTTTTTGCATAAATAGATCCTTTCCCCCTTTTTAATGATCTCTTTGGAATGTAGACCTACTATTGGCCTTGCTGGATCAATATGCACAGTTTTATTGCTCTTTGGGCATAGTTCCAAATTGCTCTCCAGAATGCTTGTATCAATTCACAACTCCACCAATAGTACATTAGTGTCCCCATTTTCCCACATCTTCTCCAACATTTATCATTTTCCTTTTCTGTCATATGAACCAATCTGATAGGTGTGAGGTGGTACCTCAGAGTAGTTTTAATTTGCATTTCTCTAATCCATAGTGATTTAAAACATTTTCTCATATTCTAGTCATGGTAATTGGGCAGCATTCAGTCCCACTCACTTTGTATCTGTCAATGCTTATCTGAATTCTTTAGGGACATTGTTTCTTACAGCTCAGTGATATTCCATTACATTTATGCACCATGACTCATGTCCCAGCAGAAGGGCAACTACTTTGTTTCTTGTTCTTTGCTACCATAAACATGTCAGTATGCACATCATGGTGAAGACAGAACCTTTCTTTTGGTCTTTGAATTTCTTTGGGCATGAATCCAACCGTAGGGCATCTGAGTCAAAAGCTATGGACATTTTAGTTACTTTCTTAGCATGCTTCCTAACTGGCTTTCAGAATGGTTGAAGCAATTCACAGCTAGATTTTTTCCATTCCTTCCTTCCTTCCTTCCTTCCTTCCTTCCTTCCTTCCTTCCTTCCTTCCTCTCTCCCTTCTTTCCAACACTTCTGATTTTCTTCTCAACTCAAATTTTTAAAGAGTATAGGCAGGAAAAACTTGAATATCTCATGTTTGCCTGGAGTTTTGAGTTGAAATCCAGAGCATCTGAACATTTAGTGAAGCCGCAAACATGGAGTTCATTTCCCTTCTCTTCCAACGATCAAACTTCTGATGGATCATCCTCTGAAGTGTGACTTCACATAAGTTTGCTCCAAAGTCTTGGAGTAGAGAATTCACATTTTTAACCTCTCTAGTGCTCAGCAAGCAACAGCAACCCATACCCCCAACACCCACATTCGATTCTAGGAAGAAACTATGGGTCATTTGTGTTCATCTGGTGCTTCCTCCTCGCTTATCCAGGCTTCAGGGAAAGAAACACAAAGGAGAAAAGTCTACCCAAGCTTGAGATTCAGTCTCAAGATTGTCTAGGCTAGCATATATTCATATAATCATCATTGCTAGTTGAGGAGAGATAGTACCAAGATTCTATCCCACTCATCTAAAAAGAATCTGAGAGAGAATTCAAAAAGTTCTGGGAAGGTGGAAACAGAGATTGAGAGGATGGAGTCTTGTCTTTTAAACTGGTGAGTTGTCTATTTTCCTGGCTCAGTGGCCAAAACTCTGACAGTCACTCTCCGTGTGCCCTTTGGCATGAGACTGAGTGACTCAATAGACATATTGATTCATAATCTGAAAACCCAAGGCACATGGACCAAGGAGGTCAAAAAAGATTTCTTAGCCATTCCAAAGCACAAGTCCTTCAATGCTAACTCAGAGAACATCTTTCTAGGAGTGGCTGGGGGTTCCCAAGAGCCCAGTCCCTGACTTACACCCCATGCCTCCAGGTAATCTACATGTTGATGAACCTAGTTTGCATGAGGAGGAGTGGTCTGGAAAGACCTCTCATAAGAGGGAAGTAATTATCATTTGACTTCACTTCCACTTCTCTCCTAGAGAGGGGAAGTTAATTAGAGCACAGCTCTAACTACTTAGAGAAAACATTGCAAGTAAATAACGTGGTGAAGTATCCAAGGCAGATGGCAAAGTCTCAGGAGCCAGACCATGAGGCTCTTCTACTTGTTTGCTCTGCCCTCTGTCTGAACACTCCCAAGCCCTACTCTGTGTATTTTGCCCTAGTTCTTTTCTAGAGAGAAAATGGAAAGAATATTATAGACATTCTCTCTGTGGATCCCCAATGTAACATTTCTGAGTGAGGACTACAAGGATTCTTGTCCCATTTAATTGATGAGAAGACTGAATGTGGCTCCTAGAGGTGAAATAAGTTGCCTAGGTCACATGGCCAGGAAGTGTTTGAATTTGAAATGTCTTCACTCCAAGTCTGGGAATTCACTGGTAGCAGGAGAAGCCCAAAGGTGTGTGTGCACACACACATGCATACATGCCTGCCCACACTTTACAACAACAGGGAAAGTTTAATTCTAGATATCATCAGTGTCCAGAAATCCAGACAGAAGGACAGTGCTCCCTGAGCACAGCTCCAGTTTTGGGTTTGGCTCCTGCTAAAGATGAGAAGTTTTTACCAAAGAGAGAAGAAAAGGCACTTTGTTGTTTGACATCAAAGACCTGTTAGCATAACAAAGAAAGGAAAAATAACCAGCCCCTGTGGAACCCCGCAAGATCAAACTGGGCATAAAGCAGTGACAAAGCTTGGGCTCTCAACTCGTCAGGGCCTTTTCAGTGAAGCCCCTTGCAGTTCAGCCCAGAGGACCAACAGTCCAGCCCTGGTGGTCACTCCCTGACTTGACTGCCTTCCTGGGGGGATTCATGTTTTCCAGATGTCACATGTTCCAGATGGCTTTATGCTTTAATGGGTAGGCTGCTTTTGTCTTCCCCGTGCTAGAGTGATTCAAAGATGTGGAACTTTCAACACATTTTTCATCATAAGGAAAAGGAGGAGCTAATTGGCATGGGGCTACTGCTAAGAGGCTGGGAGGTTCAGTGGAAAGAGCCAGGAGGACATGGGTTGGACTCTTTCTTTGTCTACAAGCCCACAGACAATTGCGATCTTGCTGTCAGAAGGATGACCCACGTGGTTGAGACCTGGGAGGAGGTACACCCAAGACATGAGGGCTTGAGGCTTTGCATTTGAAAAGCCATCATTTGAGATAGCAGTGGGGCGTGTTTGACAATGCAAGCCCCATTTCGACCTTTCTGTGATACTAGGATATGGCCATTCTTTCTGTAACTTTTTGTCCTGTACCACTCCTATCTTATCTCCTTTCACAAATCCTTCTTGGGGGATTTGCCCAACATCCTGGCAGCATTTCTACCTCTAGGTCATTTCATGTTTTCTATCCTGGTACTGGCAGAGCTGTGATCCCTCACTCTGGATAACATAATTGATTCTCTTTAAGAACCTGATAAAATCAATTTGTACAGGAAGCTTTTCCCAATTCCTCTTCATCCTGGTGAATTTCCTCTACTGATTGTCTCCCACTTATCTGCCTATATCTCATTTGTAAATCATTGTTTTCATATTGTCTCCTGCTTCTGGGAACCGTGAGCTACTTAAGAGAGGACACTGTCTTTTATGTCTTGATGTGTCCCCAGTGCTTATCACACCTGGCACACAGAAAGTGCTCCATAAATCTTTATTAACTGACTATCCACTATATCTTCCAGCTATACACGTCATGGAAACATCATCAATGGAAATATGCTACAGCTAATTAATACTACACCAACCACAGAAAGCAGCTAGAAGGCAAATGGATAGAACACTGGATTTGAAGTCAGAAAGACCTGAAGCCTCAGACATTTATTAGCTGTGTGACCTTGGGTAAGTCACTTAACCTGTTTGCTTCAGTGTCTTCATCTGTAAAATTGGGTTAATAGCACCTACCTCTCAGTGTTGTGAAGAAATGTGATAAGAATTGTAAAGCGCTTAGCACAGTGCCTGGCGTATAGTATTATATAAATATTAGTTATCAATATTAATCCAGTGAAGCCCACAGAGTTTTTGTCTAACAACTAATTTGAAGATCCAGGGTTTGGTTCCTCACTAGTTCAACCCTGACAAATCACACTAATAATTTTTAAAAGCCTCGGAAAGTGAATTTTTTTCTAAGTATGAAACCATATACTGATTATACTGAGTATAAAATCATAAATTTAATGTAATCTGAAAAATAGAATTACTCAAAGTTTATACAGGTGATTTCATCTGTCCCTTCCTATCAATGACCAGTTCTACCTTTCACCTCCCACCATTTAACGTCACTTTCCATAGTCCCATTTTCCAGTCCATTCTTTCTACCATGGTACTCATTAAGACTGTTCAAGATTGAGCCCTCTGTCGTATCCTTAGCTGGAATCACAGACAAGAAGGCAAACAGAAATGTCAACTCACTAAGGGTTGAGGTTTGTCTTTATGTCCTCAAGTACCTGATGAAATACTGATATTCCATTCTAGTCAAGTCAACATATGTGCTGGGCATTATACTAAACCCTGGAGGAGAGAGACAGATAGATAGATGGGAGAAAGAAAAAGAGAGAGGGAGAAAGAGAGAGAGAGAGTCTCTATTCTCAAAGAACTTACATTCTAATGGGATAGTCAACATGAATATTCAATATATAGTCAATGTAAGTATATTCAAGATACATACAATCTAGACACAAAGTACACCTATGGGCAGTGCCTAGCAGCTATATTAAGTGGGGAAAAGGTAAGTTATGAATCAATGAGAGAGCTTTAATGATCGCTTCAGTCATCACATTTAGTCCCACCCCCTCACTTTGGAGATAATGAAATTGAAACCCAGAGAGGTGAAAGAACTCTATTATAGTGGACCTCATGTTGGTAATAAGAGAGCGTCCTATAGGTGGTGCAACCTCTCTGAACCCAGCTTTCTCATGAATAAAATGACAATCCTAATCTTTGCTCTGCCTCATGGTGTCAGTACTTCGTAATTCTAGTGGACGTATCAATGTGAGCTCTTATTATTTTCCCAAACCATCTGGCCAGGAAGTGATTGGTTTGGCCCCAGAGTTACAGATCTCAGGACCCCAGATCCAGTGTTCCTTCTGCAGCATCCTCTGTATCACTCTGATGAACTCCTCAAAATAGCCCTTTAAGCACTCTTACATTTTTTGCAATATTTTGCTCATGTCTTATCTTCCTTTATTGTAGGTTTTTTCAAACTCCCCCCAGTTCTCTGACCCCTCCCCTGCTCTATACACACTTGAAACTATAGAGAAAAATTATTTACTCCCAGAAAATGATCTTTCCTTGACCAGTACCACTCCATGTTCTTTCTAGTAGCTGTTGGCCCTTGGAGGAATGAGTACCACATCTCCACCAAGCAGATGCACACACACATCTCTTTGTCTGCACACCCCACCTCCTCAATGCCCTGGGAATTTTTGCTTCTTAGTACTTTTCTTCTTGGCAGAGATGTTTGACCACTTCCAGTTTTCCCATCATGAGAGAAAACAGCACTAGGGATACATGTTTAATATTCAGCTCTCAGCTCAGCAATGCCATCCAGCTGAAACCCAAATGCTGCTTCCATTTATGTCTTTCTCATGGTTCTCCAGCATTAGCTCCAAAGCTGTTTTGCATTTTCAAAAAATGCCACCAACACTGATAGGTTAGAATCAAGTCTTTTCTAGGAGAAAAGGGAGAAAAACTCTGTCCCCCATTCCTATGAAAAAATATTTACTTATGACTAGCCATCATGATATGACCCTCATCATTACTAATTAGGGGCTGTAGAATCACATTTCAGGGAGTCTGTAGAGACCATTTCATGCATTGAGTCTGGAGCTGAACCTTTCTTTAAGCCCCTGTATGAGCTTATTACATATATCAGGAGGGTCCTGACATTCCCCAGCCCCACCACACCTGCACAGAAATCAAGTAGTTGCCACACAAGGGCCAAAGTTTGGAGGAGATGAGTTGATTTTGACAAATGACTAGGTTCCTAGCTCACCATATGTTTTCCCTGAATTGATAAGCAAACTGACAAGCCCAATGGGGCTTAGTTTATTATTTTGTTGGTTGTCTAGACTTTAAAGTGATGGATAAAATGTTGATGATACAGATGAAACTATAAAATGTATTCTGCCTTTTCAGAGAGCCAATTGGTAAGTATTTACCAGCATACTTCTAGGGATGGGCATCTGTTACTAAGGATTTCTCATGATGAGGGGTAAGGTAACCTTCATGGTGTCCCACCTATATGAACAGCCTGTCAACTGGGACACCCCTACCCACTGAGAAGAGCCCCTTTTGACTAGTGGTTCCCTGACATTAGATTCCTATCTATCATATCCCCTGGCTCCATCTGGGACAGAGGCCATTATAGAATGAGACAACTCCTCCAACATCCCAAGTAAAGGATTGGAATGGACAATCCATACTCTGATGGAATTGTTTTTAAAGGATTTGTCTACACTTCTCAGGATGAACTAGTTTAGTTAGACATGGCTACTGACCAGCCTTTACTTATACGACAATTTGTGCACTATCAGATCTCAGAATCAAGTTGATAGCCACACTTTTATAAATCCCCTGGCTGGGAGCTAGATGCCTGATAGGGGGTAGGGTTAAGGGTGGAGTAGGACACGGCATAATGTGGAATCAGAAAGAACTGGGTTGAAATTCTGCTTCAGATATTAGGCTACATAACCTTGGATCTTGCTGAGTCTAAATCTCTCTTTTTTGTGATACATTCCCTGTCACCATCACCACCAGCATGGTCATTGTCAGCATCCCCATTATCTCCACAAACACCATTGTCATTGACATCACCATAATGTCAACCATCACTGTTGTCCTAGAAACCATTACCACCTTCATGCTCATTGTTGTAATGATGATCTCTTCCATTGCTTCCATGGTTGTCATTCCCATTCATGGCTGATGGCCTTGTCCAAATATTGAAGCGTCCATTCAGGAAAGAATTTGCCCACCAACTGGCTAGCCAGACATATTAGTAAAGGGATGGCAACATCTACAGAAAAAACACACCCTATGGCATCATATTCTATGACTCTCCTATTTCTCACTCTTTGGATGGCCCAGGTTGCAGACATTGCAGACTCCACGAAGGATTCAGGGTCTTTGTGAACACTCTAAGAACTTAACTCTGCCCCAGGGTAATCTACTCACCAGAGCAGCCCAACAGCAGCCAAAACAATAGTCTACCATCTCCTCAAGTGTATACCCATAACCCAGATGGCAAATCCTTCTCTAGGTCTGAACAGGGACACATTGAGAAATACTCACCAAAGCATGAGACACATACTGAAGACTGATTGGTTGGAACTAAGTAATCAAGTCATCACATGGAGTCTGAGGAAGAACACTTTCTTTTCCCTATCTTTATGAAACCTGAGATAGTTGTCTGGCCCACTAAAATGATAAGGATCATATGGTCAATATGTTTTAGGACTTGGACTCTGATCATCCTACCTTTTCAAGGCTAAACTATTCATTATGTCACTCTGCCTCACTAAAATTATCTGTGAATATAATGTATACACCCATACATATACATACATGTATATACACACATGTGAACAGTGAGATCTCTTTAGATTTCCCTTTGAGGTCCCAAAGTTGATCAGCCTCTCATTTAACCTCTTTGCACTTGGCTGTTTCCTATGTGACTCACAGACAAGAGCTCCTCCGCTGTCCTGTGGTTTGGGAAACAGTAAACCCAGAGGGGCAAGTGTCTGCACCATCCTTAGAAACCTCATGAACAATGCTTCACTGTGTGTGAAAATGCCCTTAGTGATATTCCTTGTCATGCTTCAGAAAGTTGATGAGAACACATTCTCTGTTGTTCCCAGGCTGCCCCAGACTACAAACAAGTCAAACAGCAGTGGGAGAGAAATGGAACCTCCAGATTTCATCCTGTTCTTGTTTTTTCTTTAAGTGTGTTCTGTGACTTGGCCTTAACAAAGAATCTCCTACTGCCCAGTTTTTGAAATTGTTTATAAAGTGATTGTTAAAAATGAACTTTGGTGTCCTCAAGTGGGTGGGATTGGTGGGTGTGATATCCAAATGAGGAAGATGGAGTCAGAAGACCTTGGCTTAAATCTCAACTTTGCCAGTCCTAAGTGTGTGCCTCTGGACAAGTATCTTATTAGTAATGGAACCATCTTCATCCAAAGTCAAGAAATCAATCAACACGAATTAAGTATTTACTATGTAACAGGCCTGGTGATAAGTGCTAAGAATAGCAATGTAAGCAGGCTACAAGTCCCTGTCTTCAAGGGGTTTACCTTCTAATGGTACACAAAGGGAGTTGAAAGGGGGACAGAGTGAAGGTGAGCATGGGCCATTGTAGCGAATGCCCAGAACATCATGAGTGAAACCTGAATAAGAATGAAGACATGGCCAGCCTGGGCTGCAGTAATAGAAATGAATTTCCTGGAAGGAAATAGAAAGTCAGAAGAAGGGGACACAGGAAGGGAGAATACTTTCAATGTAAAAAATCCATTGGTAGAATAAGCTTCCTCCCTTCTGCCTTTCTCTTTCCCTTCTTTCTTTTCTTCTTCCATCCCTCTCTCTCTCTCCCTTCCTTTCCTCCACCTTCCCTCCCTTCATCCTCTTTCCTCCTTCCCTCTTTCTTTTCCATCTTCCCTGTTTCCCTTCCATTCTCCCTTCTTTTTCTCTTCCTCC
>JAQQSK010009777.1:0-12943 GCA_028658325.1 Potorous gilbertii | reverse complement strand
GTTCATGGCTAGGGACTGGTCCTGTGTGCTCAAAAGAGCAGGGAAATGCCATGTGAGGAAATACCCTCCACAGATTCAAGTTGGCATCTTCTCTGTATCTCAGAGAATGGCTGAGAGGCCCAAGAAGTTAAGCGATTTGCTAAACATTACACAGCCATGTCCCAGATCTTCCTGGCTTGGAGGTCGAGCTGTCTCTACACGGCACCTCTTCATCTATAAGATGAGGGTAATCATGCTTATCTATGTCACAGGGCTATTGTCAGGAAAGCACTTTCTAAACTTTAAGATGCAACAGAAATTCCAGGTATTAGGTTTGCCCTGTCTCGAGTTTTATGATGAGATTTAGGCACCTCCTGAGACAGAGTTCTGCACACTTTCCTGCTAGAGGTCAGTCCGGCATATAGCCTCCAGTAATAACCCCTCTAGAGCTTCCAAATTTCCCTTAACAGAGGGGAGTGGCCTTAGACAGTCAGATGACATCTGAGGCTTTTGAAATACAGTACTTCTGGGTAATTCCCACCATGAAGAAGAAAAGAGGTCAGGAAGCCACTGTTTCACTTAGCAGGAGTTAATGAGCCACAAAAAAAGGAAAGGGCAAAAGCCTGCTGAGCATGGTGGTGATGGGAGGCCGTGGGGGCACAGCAAGGAGACTCAAAGGCAGTCCTCAAACCCAAATTTCTTTTTGGTTTTCTGAATGAGTCATTCTGAATTTTCTTCTGGACACAGCCTGAGGTCTTGGGCTGTATGTGTGTGTGTGTGTGTGTGTGTGTGTGTGTGTGTGTGTGAGAGAGAGAGAGAGAGAGAGCACCTGTGTGTTTCCATAATAGATACAGAGCAAGACAAGCAGGTAAATGATAATGGCGGAGGGGTCCCCTTAGCTGAGGCCTAGCACCAACATCTGTGAGAGCCTGTGAGTGTTAAGAGATGCTACACTTTACCCTGAAGAGAGAGAAAGAACAAACCCCCAAGTCCAGTGAAAATTAGGAAGCAAGTAATTACTTTGGAAGTGTCCATTTTCTTTGGATGTTAAAAGCTAAAAGTGTATCTAGCTTTGCTTTATATATGTCTTGGGTCACTGTGACAGACCAAGTCTGTCCCGCTGCTTGTGCCTCAAAGACCACATTCCTGACATTCCTCTATTCAAAAGTGGATCATGGATTCCCGTCATTCTCAATGGGATGTCCCAAATGGATTACGTCCAGATGCTGAATAACATGAAAGCTAAACACCTAAAGGACACTTACCGATGTGAAATTGTATACTTTCCTAAGCAAAAATAACAGGTTGCCTGGCAGACAATGATCTTTAAGAGATTGAAAAGGGATGATGGAAATATTAACACTACTTAACTGTGGTCTCCTGAGGATTAGAGTCCAGCCCACTTGGGAGAAATCTGAAGACTGGATGAGAATAGAGGATGGAAGATTCTTTCCTTTGGTCAAGGAAATAAGCTTTGAACTTTTGAAATACCACTTCATTTTCTAGTCATTTCCTCCCCTCACTTTACAACAGATCACCCTTTCATGACAACATCTTGTGTGTTTGTCCTTCATTGCCAAAGAAGATATGATGACATGGCTTGCACTTGACTTCATCTTGAGTGAGGGAGGGCTGTGCAGGTCACCAGCCTCACTTCTGCTCCAGAGTCATCTGAATCCAGTGACCAGATATTCATCAAGATGACAGCAGATGACCCAGGATGAGGCAATGGGGGTTAAGTGACTTGCTCAAGGTCACACAGATAGTGAGTGTCAAGTGTCTGAGGTGAAATTTGAACTCAGGCCCTCCTGACTCCTGCATTGGTGCTCTATCCACTGCACCACTGAGCTGCCATCATTAAGCAAAAAAACCAAAAACATTGCTCATGTTTGGCAGCATATGTTTCCTTCTATATCCATCATCCCCCATCTTTTGATCAACTCATCTTGAGTTCCCTGAAATCAAAACTGGCCATTGCATGGATCAGAATGGTGATGTCATTTAGTCTTGTTTTTCCTTTTCATTACTGCAATCATTGTTTATGTTGTTCTCTTGGTTTTGCTTCCTTCCCTATTTCAGTGCATACAAATCTTCCCAAGTTTCTCTGAATTTTTCACATTTATTGATTCTTAGAGAATAAAACACTTCATTACATTTATATGCCACGAAGGATCAATTGTTTTTCTTTTGTGACACTTTATTTCTGACTATTGAGTACCCAGACTGCAAAAGAAATGAATGTGGTGGTAGAATCTGGGGAGTTGGGGAAACTATTTTTTTGGCATCTATCAGGCAACATGCTCATATCTGACCCAACCATCCATTTATACACCGAGACTAATGGGAAAAGTAGCATTACACGTTGACTGGAAGGATTTTAAGGTAAGGGGTAGGGAGGTGGTAAGAGCTAAATGGGCCAATAAGCATTCTATAGGCTTATATTCTGTTTTGCTTTTATGCATGGCATACCTAATGCCAGCTGAGATTATCACCAAATATGGCACCCATTTAGCAGCTGTGGATGTCAGGAGTTCTGGGCAGTTTTCAATATCCCCACAGCTGTAGTTCCGTGAATTGATGTAATCAAGGAAAACGTAATAGCAGCTGAAAGGCTTTCTTTCTTTGCCCCTTTTCAGGGCCACAAAATACATACATGTGTTAGTATATATGTGTGTGCCTTTGTGTGTGTGTGTGTGTGTGTGTGTGTGTGTGCGTGTGTGTATTTTTTCTGCATTAGGAGTCATTTTTAAAAGAAATTTCTGAAATAGCTTCATGAGAGCTTTAGTTTTAAACAAATTCGTTTTCTAGCATTACACATTTTGGAGGACGTCTACCTCCATTTTCCAGAGAAGCAGGCACAAACAACTAACCAGGAGACTATGGCGTTCATTTCAGATGAAACTTACACATGTTTATTTTTCAGTTTAAAAGATAGTGTCTGATACCAGATAAAACAAAGCAACAAATAATCAATGGAGACAGATGTTAATGAAAATGAATGACACTCTACATAGAAACATAGGGACTGGGCCTCTGATTTCACTGATAAAGTAGATGAAAAAACTCCATCTCCTAATGTAGTTGCTTTAGAGTATTGAGAGACTAAGTTAAGCCCAGGGTCACACAGTAAATATGTGTGTTGAGACAAGACTTGAACTCAAGTCTTCTTGACTCTGAGGGCAGCTCTTCTTTCTAGCTACAGCTAGAAAAATGCTGTTCTGCATATTTCTTGTTCCATGCCAAGCAGATATTTACAACACAACACGCTTGATCCTATCCAGCGCAGCATAGATGCCAACAGCGAACTCCATTTAGATTATAATATGCAAAGCAGACATTTTATGGAATTAAGGAGGTTGGGTGAATGGTAAGAAAAAGAAAATATACTTACTTGTCTTATTTTTAAAGTGATCTTGAATTGCGAGTTACTTAAAAAAAATAATAAGGCAAGGTCTCTGAAGTGAGCTGGTCCATTTGTTTTACTCCACTAGGCATATCCTTGAGATAACTTCATTTTATATTTCTTTCTACATTTCAATGCCTACCAATAAGGGCTTTAAAAAAATCTCACTGTCCTTTAAAAATAAAAAGACTCTTCAAATGAAAACAAAATCTTTTAAAAATCAGTATACAAGCCAGCAGAATAACGGCCATTTGAAGATACAATCTGCCCCCCACCCATCCCCACCCCCCTCTCTGTTGTGCTGGTGACGTTTATCGTCATCCAGGCTCAATGTTATTTTGCAGCAAAGTGAGGATGTTTGAAGAGAAATGAATCAGGCCTCTGAAGTTGTATGTGCTAAAGAAAAACATATGGAGGCTTTCCTGCTGTGGACTCCCCACCGAGGCACAAATTCAAGGGGGTGGGGAATTTACTTGTTCAAGCTCTCTGTTTTCTAGTATCAGCAGGATGAGCTCAGCCGTGAATGGGGGTCACTGCGACCAATCCACAGAGAATTTTGTTCTTCTTCAATCTCCTCCATCAAATGCTCCCCACCACTCAGGACAGCTCCCAGCAAGTAGGTAGACAGCATTTGAATGACTCACGTATTATCAACCTGTTTCAATCACTCCATTGCTGGGCCCACATTGATATATTTGAGGAAGGCAGTTTGTTGCTAAAAGGCATCTTTCTCTTAACTATATGTTTCTTCCATTTCAACTCAGCAATAACCTCTTGACTCTTTAACTGAGACAACCAGCTCAGGGCTATATGCGCAAATGGTACCCTGTGAATTCCTAATCTAGAAAATTAATTCAAGAAAGAATTAATGCTCTCTTTCCCCTCTTTTCCCTCCCCGTCTTTGTACACATCTTCCAGAGATTTCATGGTTACCCTTGCACTCCCCAGATACTGACAGGCTCATACTCAACAGCGGTTAACGTCTGCCTATGATGAAAGTGTCGAATGGCACAAGTTCAAAGATATGATTGATGTAACTCAGTCACTGTTACCTAAGTTGTCTTCTCAACCCTGTTCTCCATACTGCACATCTGGGAAAAGCAATTAAATAAATACTTTCAAAAATCACTCTTTTGGGAATGCTTAAAGCACCTTCTCTCTTGTCCTCCAATAATAACACTTAGGGTATCCAGAAAGTCAGTGAAAAGGCAGCTAAGAAGTACAGTAGATATATTATCCAGACCTGTACCTGGAATAAAGAAGGCCTGAGTTCAAATCCTCCCTCAGAGACTTGCTGGCTGTGTTAACCTGGGCAAGTCACAGGACTTCTGTTGGTGTCAGTTTTCTCATTTGTAAGATGGGGATGATAATCCTTCCCAGGGTTGTTATGAGATCACGAGACATTTTGTAAAATAATTTGCAAACTTTAAAGTGCTATATAAATACTGTTACTGTTGTTCTTTGAAGTCAGAGGACTCAGGTTAAAATCGCGCTTCTGTAATTTACTTCCTATGAGATCTTGGACAAGTCATTTGGACCCCTGGGTTTCTCTGTAAAACAAAGTGATTACACTTGCTATCCTCTAAGTGTTAAATCTGTGATCTTATGCTATTTCAGGCCATCTGAAATTTCTCCCAACAAATCTCAAGTTTTTCAACAACAACAAAAAAAGAAAAGCCCAACAGTTGCTATAAGAAGTGATTAATTTCCAAGTACCCTGACACGCAGGGTTCAACTTTTAGTCATAGGCAGGTCCTGTAAGGGATTGTATTGTCATGAAATCTTGCTAGAAGCAGATTCTACATTTGCTGACTTTCTTTTATCTTCCTTTAGGTTGAGTTGTTACAAACACCTTTAATTGTGAGGGCAGATGCTTCTATAACCCCAGCTCAAAGACACAGAGAACAAGTAGAGGAATGGCAAATGAGGAAAATTAATATAATGCTATATTATTTAATGAACAATATTAATCTGTGATCCATCATTTGCTTCATTTTTGTGAGACCCTACTTCTGAAGGGCAGGATACAGCAATGTGTTCACGCCCAGTTCCCATCTGGGCCGTGCACTCTGGCTTCTATTTACCCGATAAACACAAACCAGTTTGAACAGGGAAGTGTCCTTTGTCCTTACTTTTTCTTCCTCAGAGTCTGGGCGTGACCTGGCCTGTGAGAGAGACCACACCAGGGAGATCCTGATTGACATGGTTTTTCTAGCCATGATTGCGAGAGGTAGCTGGATTTCAGGAAACAGCTAGCATTCCTCAGGTGGCAGAGAGGGGTGTAATTAGCCACATCTGAAGATCAGCCCACTCTTCCTAGCTGCCGGCCCTTTCACCTGAGGATTAGTCTTGCTTCCTCCTCCCCACAACAAAGAAGTAATGGGAAGGAGCTGAGAGCTATTACCCCACCTCCTCATTAAAATGTCCACCAATTGAGATTGCCTTGCCTTTCCAGAGGACGTTCAAATGATGGATTGTTAGAGCAGCGGAAGGGACCCTAGTTTAAAAACCCCTGTTGGCACTCACTCTGGGTCCTTGGCACAAACAGAGGCAGATCAGAGACCCCTTTACCAATACGTTTAGTGCCCTATTAATAAACTGTCATCTTGCCTGAAGAATTGCCTCAGTGTACCCTTTTGTTAAATTTCACTTGTGACAGTAGGAGAGGAAAATGGTTAGTGTAGATAGAGCGGATGCCTACGTGAAATGTCCTGGAAAATACACATAATTATGATGAATATAATTTTTGAAAAATCTATAGGTGGATAGTCAGCCCTATTTTGGTTTCACCAGACAATTACAAGTCATTTTGAGCTAGTCTAGGTCAGAGGCATCATTTCCTGCTAAATATTAGCACAGTACTTCTGATGATGTCATCACCAAGGTGTGCAAGTGGAAATGAAATTTTCCACTCCCCCACAAAAATCAGGGCCATCCTTCATTTTTAAAGTTCAACCATGAGCTTTCTCTATAGTTACCAAGTAGGGGATGGTGGATAGAGAGCTGGATCAAGAGTTAAAAGACCTGTGATGTCAGTGGGAGCTAGAGAGGAAGAGGAGGATGGTCAGGGCTTCACAAAAGACATGGGCATCAGGAGTTATACTCACACTTTGTAGTTGTAATTAATGTTGTTAGTGGCTATGGTGATGGTGGGAGCAGTAGTAGTACTAGTAGCAGTGGTAGTAGTAGTAGTAGTGGTGGTGGTGGTAGTAGTGGTGGTAGTAGTAGTAGTGGTGGCAGTAGTAGTAGTGGTGGTAGTAGTAGTAGTAGTAGTAGTGGTAGTAGTTGTAGTAGTAATGGTAGTAGTAGTGGTAGTACTAGTAGTAGTAGTGGTAGTAGTCGTAGTGGTGGTAGTAGTAGTGGTGGTAGTAGTAGTAGTGGTAGTAGTAGTACTAGTGGTAGTAGTAGTGGTAGTAGTTGTAGTAGTAATGGTAGTAGTAGTGGTAGTACTAGTAGTAGTAGTGGTAGTAGTTGTAGTGGTGGTAGTAGTAGTAGTGAGAGGAGGAGGAGGAGCAGCTGTCGCAGCAACAATAGTGGTACTGGTGGTGGTGATAGCAGTAGTAATAGTAGTAGTAGCATTATCCTTCTCTGCCACATTCTTCTCCTTCTTCCTCCACATAGCAGGTACTAAAATACTTATTCATTGATATCAAGATTATCCAGTCCCCACTTCTTACTGCTACTACACTCAGAAAAAGGTGATTTTTGTCTTTATATTCCTTGGATTTAACACTTATTAAGGACTTAAAAATAATTTTTGGTTGATCCCTTACAGAGAAAGGTTGAGGGAAAAAAAAAAAGTAGTCAAGACCTAGGAGGTTTGCCATGGGTGTATATAAATTTCATTAATTCTTTGGGCATTTTTTCGTAGGGTTGGAGATAGGTTTCCCTAGAATTGTTAGTACTCTCTCACTTGACTCCCTTTCTTACCATTGACATTTATTTGCCAGTTGACCAATCCTGGGGAAAAAAACTGTGACTCCTCCCAAGGGTCAAACTTTCTAATCAGCTGAGCCAACTGGAAAGCCAGGGGATACTCATCATAGTCAGGATGTGAAAATTGTGCCCCGCTGGTTATATAGTTTCACTACAGAAACACTTTTAGAAGTCAGCTAATGTGTAAGATTCATGGTCCTTAGCAATACTCCCTAATACTCAGAAGACAAAAAGAAATAAATTTTCTTGATTGAGTCACCAATAATTTGTTAAGTCCCTACTATATCCAGAGCACTGACTCTGCTGGACTTAATCTAATAGGGCATAGTCACAAATAAATATGGTTTGAAGTAAGTCATCTGTTAGAACATTGACTGAGAAGTTACCTTAATCGTGGTGTCAAATCTTCTCATCTCACAGGTGAAGACTTTTTAAAGAATTCAAATAACTTGCTAAAGATGACATACAGATTAAAGATCAGGGCTGGGACTTGACTCCAATGCCTGCTGTCTCTGGAGGTGATCAAAGAAAAGGTCCAACAAAGGGTGATAAGGAAATCAGAAGTGATGGTGAATCAGAAGTGATGGTGAATTTAGGGAAAGCTTTTTGGGAGAAGTGGCATCTAGTTCTAGAAAGACTATGTAGCACCTTAAGGTTTGCAAAGTGCTTTATAAGCTGTCTCATTAGTAGGTCTGTGAGACAGGCACTATGATTATCCATGTTTTTACAGATGAGGAAATTGATATTGAGTGACCTGGCTCAGGGTCATACAGTCAGTAAACAGATGAGGTAAGACTCAAATTCAAGTCTTCCTGACTTCAAATTTCCTTCACAATGTCACCTAACTGCCTCAGTCTTGGCCTTGAAAGAAGAAAAGGACTTCAAAAGTCAGAGATGTGGAGGGTATGTTTGCTTCCACACAGGAGAATGACCTAGGGGGCAGTTAGGTGGTACAGTGGATAGAACACCAACCCTGGATTAAGGAGTTCAAACACAGCCTCAGACAACTCACTAGCTGTGTGATCCTGGGCAAGTCGCTTAACCCAGAGAGAAAGAGTATGTTTAAAAATGCTTGGTGATAAGGAATAAATTTCTTTTTAAATTCTGATGACTGAATTTTGCTGTCATTGGTTTCCTTTGTAATCTTATGTATTTTATTTTACACATTTAAAAACATTATTATGAGAATATTCCATAGATTTCATCAAACTCTTTCCAAAGGGGTCCATGATGCAAAAAAAGATTTAGAATCCCTGACAAAAGTGATTATGAGATAATGAAAGCAGATAGAAGCAGTGAGAGCAGAGAAGACTTCATGGAGAAGGTGATATCTGAGGTGGCATCATTGCTTGAAGGAAGATCCGAATTCTGAGAGTTAGGGGTGAGGCAGAGGGGCCATCCTAGGGGCTGTCACAGAATGGGGGGTGGGGAGGATTGGATACAGAAAGACCAGCAAGGAGGATGTTGTTCCAGTAGTCCAGGGGAGAGATAATAAAAGAGACATGTTCTTCCAATTCTCTTTTTCTCAAGAAGCCATAAAACCTCTGCTTTGAATATTGCCATAACTTTGCCAAAGATAAACTAGATATAAACACAAAATCTCTCATCTAAAATTCTTTCCCCATGAATATGCTTTTATTTCTGTCCTAGGAGATGTCCACGATGGGATGGCACTGCCAAAGAACGAGTATTTGTAGGGGTGGAGTTGGGAGGGGAGGGGAGAGGAAGAGAAAAATGTCATCAAAGCAAAGCTATCTTCTTTCATCTACAGTTATGACTTTTACATTTAAAGAAGCAAAAAAAAAAAAACCAATTTAAGCTATTTTAGGTACTGGTCGTTTCCAGCTCAATGGGATCTAATTCCTGAAAGCTGAAGAAGCAAGTTTTTTTTTTCCTCCTCAAAATGCATACCTAAAATGACACTACAAAATATAGCCTGGGCTGCAGATCTTTTTTTATGGGTATAGAAAAGATTGCATTTCTAAGTGAGATAAAAAGTCATTCTGCCCAAATCCCTTCATCTATCTTCACTGCATTTATTCCTATCATGACAGAATTGTATTATATCAGATGGCATTAAATCTATTTATTTCCATTCTTATTTTATTAATCAAACTATAAAATAATCAGTTCAGCTACTCATAACCAATCTTACAAAGATTAATCTTGGGTCCCATTCCTCTGCTCCTATCTTCCTTCTCTATGGTAATATGCCAGTTTATATTCTCCATAACTTGTGAAAAATGCATTTCTTACAAAGAGCCCACATCAAAAATAATTACTGTTATGAACAAACTTCCAAACACAGTCACAGTTGGCATACATCGACATTTTGCTAAAAGCATTAACACAATGTCAGATGTAATTTAAAAAATCGAATGTACAGTAAGTTACAACAAAGCCAGTTCCTCCCCCCTTCCAAAGATAAATGAGAACATTTTTTAAAAATTTGAAAAAGAAAGGTAGAGCTTAAAATAGAATTTGGTGGTTTTGCAATCAATCTACCTTTTCCACCATGTACTTGGAAGAGATGGAGTTAGAACAAGTATTGTATTGTTCTAAAAAAGCAGGATTTTGTCTTTGTAATATTTTAAATCCAAATCATTAAATACAGAAACATAACTAGTACTGGAAGTCTATGTGGTATTTTACCTTTTTGAAATGCTTCTTATACACTAAAGAATTAGACAACTCAACACTTCTCAATATTAGAAATCACCTTATATTATTAGTTTTACAGGTAGAGAAATTAAGGCAGAGGTTTAGCAATTCTTCTAGGACCTTACTTCTATCTCCTGGCTTCCTTCCAGATTCAGTTCAAATCCCAATTTCTGCAGAAGGCATTTCCTGGTTGCCTTCATTGCTAATTCCTTCTCTCTGAGGTTACTTTTCCTCTACTCTGTATGTATGGTGTATATGTACATACATAGTGGTTTGCATAGCTCCTCCGTTAAAATGTGAGTCCCCAGAGGGCAGGGACTGTGTTTTTGCCTTCCTTTGTATCCCCAGTGATTAGATGAGTTTTTAATAAATGTTTACTGATTGATTCAGAGCCATATTTATCCCAGACTGTGGGCCAAGATAGAGTTTCTTATCAGTATTCTGAAAGTATGTGCCTTTTCCATATACTAATCTTCAGCCCCTCTTCTAGTCACATAATTTCGCATTAGCTTTTCCTCCTTTAGAGACACTGAAAATCTTAAAGTAACATGTTTTAATCACTTTAATGTCACCATATGCCCCATCCTACTAACAGAGGTGCCTGTGATTAAAAGCAGACTAAAGCAGACTGACGCAGAATAGCAAAAGATCAGCTATTTAAGCTCTGAAGAAGCCTGACCCCTTTCTGAACCACTCCCTGCAGTTTATGAGCTGGGCAGGCTACTTTGTATGGAGAAGACTTCCTTGGGCTTCCATCTGAAGATGCACTTCTATTTGTAACTCTTTTTCATGGGACAGAGGAAGGGTTCCCCTATTTTTCTGCTAGAGTTCCATTGAGACCCCTGTAAATTTCAGACCTTTTCTGGCTTCCATTCTGTTCCAACTCCTAGTTCACATCAACCCCATCTTGCTCTCCAACTCAGTACCACACATGGAAAATTTCCCGAAGGGGTGGGAGTTATGTAAGGTTCATAAAGCTGCAGACCAGTATAAATAGTGCTTGGTAATATATTTGACACCCCTTCCAAAAATATCCCAAATGTGTACAAGAGAAGAACACAGAAGAAAGTAAGAACCTATGACTTGGTTTAGAATTTAATGGAATATTACATCTAGATAAAAGAAAACACTAAAGGTAATGGAGAAGGGGCAATGGATAGAACAGGACAAGGAGATTTTCTATCCATCACATTAAATAATTTCATCCTCCTCTCTGGCATTTACACCCTCTCCCTTTTTTGTTAACATCATATTTAATTAACACAAGGTCAACACCATCTCCCTGATCATAAATGAAGATTTGAAATAAAATCATGTCTACAATCAGTCTTCAAAAGTATTTTAGTTTCTCTCTGCTGGAGGGAGGAAGGGGGAGAAAGGGAGAGGGAGAGAAAGAAATCATTTATCATTTACTTCTGTTTAGCCTTTCAGTTGCTTTTTAATCCAGGCAGAATATTCATATCTCAGTCAATTTGAATTGACTTTTCAAGTAAAATTCTGTGGCTCTGCATTAACTTCTCCTTGAAAGTTCACATATATTATATCTATTGCCTTCTTCTTGTCCATTAATTTTATTATTCCATAAAAAAGCAATCAAGTTAGTATGACATGATTTCTTCTCCTAATTTTTCTAACCTTTTGGAGGCTTACTGAGTTCTTTATTCCTAATATTTAAGGGATTTATGCTAGGTATCTTGGGCAATGAATTCTAGGTCCTCTTTCATTGTGTCTTTTAAAGCCAAAGGTAGCAAACTTTTTAATTTTGACAACTAATTCTCTCCTCTCTGCCTCTTCTTTTTTCCCTTTTCCCCATTCATCATTATCATTCCTCATATTGGGTGAATTCCTACCCCGAAAGAGACGTTACAGTTCACTTGCTGTCTAGGATGTGGCTTTTTCTATAAGGGGTCTAGATGACTAAAGTCTAGTTAATACCGTTTCCTCTCCATTGAAGTCCTGTTCATGTGATATGAAGTTTACTCTGTCTTCTTAAAAGGATGTCTAATGCCTAATATCTATCTCCAAACTAGGCCAACTAATATATGGCAGCTCCTACAAGTTAGAAAGTCTCCAGGAAAGGTCCCAGTAATAAGTCTCTGTTTTCCAAGGCTCAGCCTTAATGAGTTCAGAGAGACCTGTTACCCCAGGATTGAAATGCAGCTGATTTTTATTTTTTTTATTTGTGGTTGTTGCTCTCTTTGACCATTTGAGATAAGAAGAGTTTTGGGATGATGGAGGTAAATATATTAGAGGATGGTGGAGACTGATAAAATAACAGTCCTTAGGAAGTAATGTAAATATGAAGCTTGTCATTTAACTCCCTCTAGCATTTTGTGGGAGCAGCTAGGTGGTACAGTGGATAAAACACTGACCCTGAAATCAGGAAGATCTGAGTTCAAATCCAGCCTCAGACACTTACTAGTTGTGTGCCCCTGGGCAAGTCACTTAACCTGGTTTGCCTCAGTTTCCTCATCTGCAAAATGAGCTGGAGAAGGAAATGGAAAACCACTCCAGTATCCTTGCCAAAAAAATTCCAAATGTGTTCATGGAGAATCAGACATAACTGAACACTACCAACAGTGTTTTTTTAAATCTGTAAAATAATTTATTATCTCTTTGTCTTCTGCAACCAAGAACAGGATTCGTTCTTGCCATCTAATTTACTTCAAGTCCACTCAAACTCAGCCTACATTAAAAATGGAACATAGTGTGAATCGCTCTGGTCCTAAAAAGAGTTCATCTTTGTTTATTACTACTACTAATGATAATAGCATTTTAATGGCATTTACTCTATGTGAGGCATTGTGTTAAGCATTACAATCATTTCCTCTAGTCCTCACAACAGCCCTGCAAGTTAGGAGCTATAGGTGCTATTATCATACTCATTTTATAGATGAGGAAACGGAGGCAAGCATGGTTAAATGACTCGTCCAATGTCACACAGCTAGCTCCTCAAGCCAGATT
>JAQQSK010009776.1:0-12943 GCA_028658325.1 Potorous gilbertii | reverse complement strand
GTGGTTAAAACCAGATTGGGTGGTTAAATCAAGACATCTCTGCTGTTCAGTGGGACGCATAAGGAAGTTTGAATGTTGGGGCTGGGTAGCTTTGTTAGGATTCCATAAGAAAGCAATGAGTAGTAGAAACCATCGAATATTTGAGCAGTGTCCTCCAAGGGCTACTTTAGTAAGTGTAGGCCTGTCCTCTCCTTGTTTGGTCAAGGTAGAACAAGTATAAGATCAATGGAGGTCAGAGAAGAGTGTGCCAGAAGGTGATTGGTCAGTCTATTGGTTAGTCAAGGAGCATATTTATTAAGCTCTTCCAGGCCCTGTGATAAACACTGGGGATACAGGAAGGACAAAACCAGTATCTGTTCTCAAGGATAGCTCACTTTCTAACTGGGGGTAGGAGAAGGCAGAAGGTGTTAATAGTCTGGCGGTCTATAAGGTATTGGCATAGTAGATGGAAAAGAATCTCTGAAGAGAAGGCACTGTGTGTGTGTGTGTGTGTGTGTGTGTGTGTGTGTAAGGCAGTAGGTCCATGAAAGGCCTGTAATAGAAGGTGGAGGAGAGGGGGAGCATCATTCTTGGCATAGGCTCAGACAATGCAAACCTGTGGAGGCCAGGAGTGTGGGGTATATTTGTTGGTCTATATTGCGGAGTGGTAGGGAGCACAGAAGGGAGTAAAGCATAAGGATACTGGACATGTAGAAAGGGACCAAGGTGTAAAGGGCTTTAACTACCCCAGGGCACTTTGACCCTGAAGGTAATAGGGAGTTAAGTGGATTTGTGGGGTGACTTGGTCAGGCCAGTTCTTTAGGAAAGTCACTTTGGTGGGGTACCCACTTGTGAGGGAGGGTATCTGGAAAGGCCTGCCTCCAGAAGCAGCCCTGATGACTTGGGCAGGCTCTCCATGTAGGACTAGAAGGGGAGGGGAAGGGCTTGCTCTGGTATAGCAAGAGGAAGGGTGGTCATGGAACTACACAGCTGTGGTGTTCTAAGGAGCTCTTGGGCCATGCTGGAAGCTGGGGGAACTTGCTGAGAACTCGATACCCCTGGGCCAGGAGACTGCAGCCGTGGTTGAGATCTGAGAGGAAAGCCAGGAGAGCAGGAGCAGGGAGGAGAGTGGATCCTGGTGGGAACTTGGAATGTCATGAAGTTCTCCAGCTTCTTCATCAGTCGATCCTTCACCTGTTGGTTCTGAGTTTTGCAGGGTTATGTAACTCAGGGCTTTTGTGAGTTGGAGGTGGGGTCTGTTCAGAGAAGGAAGGCCATAACATCTGGGCTGCAAGGCAAGGGCCCTTCCTTTCCTTTCTGTGCCTTTAAATAAATGTTTTTTTATGTAAATAACAATTAGCCCAGGGTGTCCAGGGGACATGAACAGTCTTGAGTGGATTCTTAGCCATGAGTCAACTTTGACTCCAGGTCCCAAGTCTTGGGTGGAGGCAGAGTTAGCATTGAGAAGTCCTCAAAGGTTAAGCTCTATTCATGGTCCTGGAGTCATATATTTCACCACTATGGCAACTTGACTGAGGAACCTGACTCCTTTTACAACAACATTGCTCCTCTTGAGAACGCTCACTCTTAGTTTCTTAAATATAACCAGTGTACAAATTAGCTTTCAGTTCTCAACACATCCGTATGTTGTAGAAAGGCACAGATGGGTTATAGCATTTACCAGTAGAGAGGGACCCTTCAGTGAGGAGAGTCTGGGTCTACCAAATTGGTATAGAATTGTAACCCTGGCAGGGTGTAGACAGTTTCTGATTTGACTTTCAAATCCTACTGCTGAATATTGCAGGTCAAGGGGCAGAGAAGTGAGATACAGTTTCCGTTCTTGCATGTCTCAGTTTAAAAAGCCTCCTCTGCTCCCATGTTCATGGGCCCAAGGGGAACACTGTCTCGTGAGGAGCAGTTGGATGATTTTTGTTCTCTATTTGTCCTGATAAGGATCTCCAGGCAGAAAAGATGGCACAGTGTGAATCCACTTTAATTAAAATCGTAAAAAATGGCAGAGTTTTGGCCTCATTTCATTTGGACAACTGCGCAGCCCTTCTGGAGCAAAAAGTCTACAAACAAAAGTTGCTTGTTCCTCCATCAAGCCCTGGAGTATCTATTTGTCTCGCCTCCCTATGTGGGGCAATGGTGGATAGAAGAGACTGGGTTTTTGCCCTCAAGAAGGTTGTGCTCTGACTGGGGAACTAAGCAGTGCTGACATGAAGCATCTGGAAATATACATGAGGGGGAGAAGTTATACGTCTGTGCTGTGGGGATGAAAAGTGTGGAGCTGCCATCGTGCAGATGCTTCTAAACTTCTGTTCAGAAGAGGTTCCAAAGGTTCAGCAAAGAACCACCCTCCTTGTAAGTGTAGGGGCCCCAAGGGATCCCTCAAATGGGTGCAGTGGACAAATCTGTGCCCTTCACATGAAAATGCCACATGAAGTCCTCAACCAACTCCCTTCCTTTGAGTTCCTTCATGTCAACAGGGGTTTCCCTGATGAACCACATCCTTCCAATAAGAGCCGTCCCAAGTAAAATGGGCTGCCTTGGAGGAGCCCCTTCTTTGGAGGGCCTCTAGCTGAGGCTAGCTGTCCAATGGCCAAAGATTTCTAGCCAAGATTCCTGTTCAAGCATGGGTGACTGGACAATCTGGCCTTCCCTACCAGCCATCCAGGCCCACGCTACATTTTGCAGATGAAGAAACTGATGCCTATAGAAGGGAAGGGATTCACTTGTAGTCATACAGGCAATAAGTGGGCTCAGAGTCAGATTTTGAACTCAGGTCTTCTGCCTCTCCATCCAAGGCAATTTCTATTGTCTTCTGCTCTCTCTTTATCGTTCTTTAGCACACACTGAAAGCTTCATCATCTGGTCACCAATCCCAAAGCATTTATCATCCTTTATGTATCAGACACCATTCTAAGTGTCCCTGACCTCGAGGAGCTTACTTGCATTCTAGTGGGGGAGGTGACTAGTACATGAATTGGCCCATAGAAGATACATCTAGAGTAGGGGGAGGTAACCTGAGGCACATGGGGGACTAGGAACAGACCTCTACAGAAGGCAGAATTTGAGTTATTGGGAAGGAAACCATGTGTTCCCAGAGATGGAGAAGAGGAATAAGGTATATTGGAAGTATGTAGGACAGCTAGCGTGATGATAGAGAGCGGGAAGATGGAGTTCCTATGAGAGAAACAGCAAAGAGGCTGGGTGTATGAGGGGGTTGACATACAAGGGAGCCAAAGTATTAAGGGGGTGGGTTTACAAGGTGGCTGAAGTACAAAGAAGCTGATGTACAAGGAAGCAGGTGTACAAGGGGATGATGTACGAGGGGGTCAATGTATAAGGGAGTGAGTGCAAAAGAGAACCCAAAAAGTTGATGTACAAAGGGGCCTGCTTATGAGAGGAAAGACTTAGGATTGGTACAGAATAAGTTTTTCTCAGATCATCGGAAGCCATGGACTTTCACAGTTCTGTCACATCTGCTGTGGCCCATTTACTTCCTCCACTTGTATCCTCCTCCTGGGGAGCCTCCAGGCTCTCAGTAGAAGTGCCCAGAGAGTCTTTAGGAATGGGATTAGTGAGAGAGTGTGTGCTTCCTCTCTCTTGATGGACGTGTCAAAGGCCCAGAGGCTTCTCACCACTTTGGTGTGAGAGGTGATTTTCTTAATTCACAGATATCATTTCTTTAAGGAATAGAAGGACTGTGATCTTCCTCATGGGAAAAAGGACCCACAAAAATGAAATCACAGAACACTGAGGATAGGAAAATGTTAACATCCCTACTGCTAGAATTTATCTAAGAGATAAAAATCCTTTCTGTGGAAATAAATGGGCTTTAAAGACAATATTCACTTGTTGGTTGTCAATCAGTTTATGTTTAACTCTTTGTGACCTCATTTGGGATTTTCTTGGCAGAGATACTGGAATACTTGACCATTTCCTTCACTTTCTCATTTTACAAATGAGGAAACAATCAAACAGGGTTAAGTGACTTGCCCTGGGTCACACAGCTAGTCTGAGGCCCAATTTGAATTCATGAAGATGAGCCTACTTGACTCCAGGTCTAGCACACTATCCACTGTGCCACCTACCTGTCCACAATGGTCTATTATTTAGCAATATTTTCAAAACATTTATTCTCAAAGTATTCTTAAGAGAGCTGGATGATAAAAACCAGCTCCATTTTGCAGATGGAAAAATAGAGAAGCTAAAAGCCATAGCAGGTCAGAGGAAAGTTGTAACAATATTTTTGAAATTCAGTAAATCTGATCCTTTACCAACAAGACATCTCTATTATCTTGGTCATTCCAGCTCTTTACAATGTGGTGAGTAAAGTTCATGACAACCCTCTTCCGCTATTTCCAGGAATTTTCTTCTGAATCTGTTCCACCTGGATTGCGTGCTATCATTTTTTATTGAATAGTCTTGGGAAAGCAGTTACCCTCATATGGTAGCATCAAGAACACTGTTATTAAGGTGACTTTCTGATCTGAATATTTGCATGGGGCTTTTAAATATTTTTCCCCAGTACTTCCCATCAACAATCCCATTGACCTTCACAATATACTTGTCATGTAACCAATGCAGCTATCATTCCTATTTTGCAGATGGGGAAACTGAGGGACAAATGCTTTAAGTAGTAGAATACAGTTCTCCTCAGTTCTCCCCAAAGACGTCCCTTCCTAAGAGAAGCAGGAGGAAAAAGACCATATATTTATAGAATAAAACAATTCAATGCTTTCTTAAAACACAAATGTTCCAGAATATTAAAAAACTCAACAAACTAATATAAAAGCAACTGAATAATGACTTACATGAAACAAATCTTTTCCTCCCAAAGTTTTCTAGATGAAGTTGAATCACACTTTGGAAAACCTTTAACAACCAAAGAGCAATGAAATTTCCTGTGATGAGCTGCTGAAGCCTCCTCCAGGCCTGCTCTTGTCTTCCCATTCCTTAGATTTAATCCTCTTTGGAGGGCTCAGGAAGGCCCAGAATGCAGTAGAGATATTCAATAAAACACCCCCTGCAGTAGCAGGATGGAACCTTGTAGCTGGATGCAATCTTCTTAATGAATCACCCTTCTGTATTCATATAATGAACAACATTTATATTAACATGCATGCATATTGCAAAGCAACAAATAGATTTTCTTTGTCACTGAGCTAGTGGTGGGGGTGTTCAATAGTTCTAAGGAAAAAAAATACGATGCCTATTTCTCCAATTTCCCTTGCATCTATAAGACCCACTTAGTGGGAATAGATGAAAAGCTTCCTCAAAGAAGAATGTGCTAATTTCTTCAAAATGCAGTGGGTTCCATTTTTAAAACATCCTTACAATGTGAACTTGAGCCTTCTTTTAAGGCTGCCTTCGTGCTCCCATGACCTCCATTCACAAATATCAACATCTTATAAGTGGAGAAAGGACCCAAGCCAAGCCATCCTTTTGGGTCTGTTCTCCGGCTATCTCAGAACGCATATCGTGGGCTATATGAGAGGTGCTCGTGGAAATGTCCTCCATGGTTTGAATGTCAAAGATTAAAAAAGATTGAGTTCTCACCATGTCTGCATGACACCATGGAAACGTTTTCTGAGGTCCAAAGGGGTGCCATGTTGTAGGAAATAATGAAAAGGACCAGGAGCCAGGAAGACCTGGGACTATTGCCAACTCTTTCCATTTGTTTGCTGGGTGACCCTGGGCAAAGAAGTCCCTTAACCTCTCAGACTCTTTTCTTATGTAAAATATAGAAAAAGATGTCTGTAGGTTGTAGTCTGTAGAAATGTATGAGGTAATGCATGAAAATAATTTTGTAAATCTTCAAGCACTTATTGTGAAACAACTTTTGGGTTTCCACATGGGCCACCTTTAGAAGAAGACTTTCAGGGAGTGCAAGAATCATTTCCTCAAGGAGCCACACTATGGGATGCTGGGGCTCCTCCCACTGACCATTAGTAGATAAATGAAAAAGTTTGTCATAGTCTCTCACACCACCCACTCCGGTAAGCCTCCTGGTAGGCAGTCAGGAAAACTTAGCCAGTGTGCCCACAGAAAAGACGCACAAGCTATGTGCCCTACCCCCATCAATTTTGGAAGTCTTCCTAGATTGGTAGGATGGGCCTGAGCTTGTCTATCAAAGGTACTAAGGTCACCTCAGAAACTCACAAATTATGCCGAAATAAAACTAAATAATTAGCATGACTTCGACAATGCAATGTAGAAGCATATCCCCACATAGGCTTGATATTTGAAGGTTAGGAACAAAATGGCTGTGGAAAATTAGACACAAATCTCTATGTTTGGGAAGTATAACTGAGTCAAGGCAGTGAATAGCTATTAGGGGAAAACAGATGGGAATGGCCTTTGGCTTCCTGTGGAAATTAGTCCAAGCATTTCTTCTTTGTAGGTTGCAATCTTGTATTTTGTCCAGGTAGGAAAAGTAGGAAGTATTTCAAATGTAGCCAAGTCTCTTAGCTTTGAAAACCTCAAGTATACCAAGTGTGTGGTATAGTATAGGGTGTTTTTAGGGCATGAAGTTTACTTTTCTCTTTCTGTCTTTCCTTCTCTCTCTCTCTCTCTCTTTCCCTTCCTTCCTTTCTCTTTCTTTCCTTCCTTTTTAATTCCTTCCTTCCTTCCTTCCTTCCTTCCTTCCTTCCTTCCTTCCTTCCTTCCTTCCTTTCTTCCTTCCCTGTCACTAACTTACTATATCATCCTTTCAACTGCTGCCTTTTATTTTGAGATTATATTCATTTTTCCTTTTTCTTCATCTAGTTAGCCATCCCTTATAACAAAAAATAAAAAAAAAGAAAAACAGTTTAACAAATTCAACCAACACGTTGAACAATACTTTATGCCTATCGTCCTCCATCTTTTCAACAGAGGAAGGCAGTTACATTGTTTCATCTCTTCCTGGGAGTCATGCTTGGCAATTGTAGTTACATAGTATTTAGTTTCATTTTTGTGTTCTTTCAATTTATGCTATTATCGCCATTGTATATGTGATTTTCCTGGCTCTGCTTACTTCACTCTGTAGCAGTTCATTTAAATCTTCCTATGTTTCTCTGAATTAATCAGTCATTGTTTCTTACAACATGGTGATATTCTATTACATTCATATGCCATGTTCTCTTTAGCCTTTCCCTAACTGATGGGTTTCTATTTTGTTTCCAAGTTTTTCTACCCCTGATGTGTAGAGATCTCTGTACATGGGACCTTTTTTTTTATCTTTGATCTGCTTGGGGAGAAGTGGTGGACCTTGGGTAGTGTCTAGTAGTACTTAGAAGTGTGGTCTTGAGTTCAAAGACTGGATATTTTCCCTTCTTGGCATAATTCCAAATTAGTTTCTAAATGGAATGGGTCAATTCAGTTATATTAACCATGTATTGGTATGTGATTGTCTTCCCATGGCCTCTCCGAGATGGACTACTCCCAACTTTTATCTTTTTTTTTTGCCAGTTTTGCTGGGTGCGAGGTGATGCCTCAAAGTTGTTTGTGATTTGCCTTTCTTTTTTCGTGTTTTCAGTGTGAGATCAATGTTGTGTGGCAGTGTGAGAACTGCTTTTAGAGTCAGGCATGCTCTCCAACTTGATTGCCATTTGTAAGTTTTGGGAACAGCAGAACCATTTGACCACTAACCTTGCTTCCATACAAAGACTCAATGTCATCATTTAGGGGAGGATTCACTGAGGAGAAGGGGCCCACCTTCCTGTTACCATCCAAACCAAGTAGTGACCAACTGCCACAAGCAAGAGAGTGAGCTGCTGAGCCCCAGAGAAAGCCATGTCTTTCAGACCTCTCTTTTTGCTTCTGGCCCCAGTTTGGTGCTAATGGTGTAAATTATAATTTCTGTCTTAGAGCCTAACGATCATGGGCTCATGGTCTGTTCCTGCTATTGAGATCTCTAGAAATAGTGGAAAACTCTGTAATATTGTGTTAAAATGATAAAATGTAATGGCAGCAGCCACCAGACTTCCGGATAATGGGAGCTCAGCTGGTTTTATCAAATAAACCAGGAGCCTTGATTGGAAGGAGTTCAGAAGTACTGTTCTGTTTAGGAGACTGGTCTGTCTGTTGCTTCGTATGAAGTCAGCACCACTACTCTACAACATTGATCTCTCAAGAATGGGCTCAGATGAGCAAATAGTCAATGAAATGTGAAATGTCAAATTTTTGTAGCAATAAATATACTAGTGATGAATTTTCCCATAGGCTGAATTTCCCAGATGGGCAGTCAGCTGATTCTAGATAAATCCCAACTGTTTCTTTTCACTGAATTAAGCAGCTGTGGCCCATTTTAATGGAGGTGTCGTGCTAATGATGGAGAAATCCTTCGATTTCTGTCAATCATGTCCTTGCATTCTGCAATCTGATGTCACTGACCACCTGGCTATTCTTTCTGTAAGTTACTCCATCTTCTAAGTCCAGGCATCTTCATTGGCTATTCCCCACACCTGGAATACTCTCCCTCCTAATCTCCACCCCTGGCTTCCCTGTCCTCCTTCAAGTATCATTAAAGTTATGTCTTATGCAAGAAGTCTTGCCCTGGTAATTTTAGTCTCATGTCCTAAGCAAGCTATGGTTGATTTCATTTTGATTCCAACACCTTCTGTCCTTTTTTCCTCTTCTTTTACCTCCTACTTTACAGTTATGTTTGAAGGGCAGGTTGTAATTAAGTCCAAAGGTCTGTTGTGCATTTGCTACACTGATCTTTGAGAGGGTCTGGAAGAGAAGGGGAGAGTAAATTAAAATCTAGCCAAGTCAACCATCCTAAAATCTGACATTGATAAATCCAGGATTTCACCATTGTGTTTTGAGAGATTTCAGTCTTGATAATTTATTATATGTCAAGATGATTCTTATTTTCTCTCTGGCTTTAAATGTTGTAGAGATAATTGGAAAAGGGGACATGATAGTTCAGTGTTATTCAGTATTTCAGCCAGAGCAAAGGAGAAACAGATATTGAACAATTTGAGGCCAGGGACAGGGGAATATTGGTCATATCAAAAGTGAATGTGTTAGATGTGGCACCCTCCACAGCAGTCAAGGGTTGGTACCTTTGGAGAAGGGCAGTGATGGAGTGGCAGCCACTTCAAGGAAGATCTTTTCCTCTTGGAGGAGTGCCCTCTCTAGAAGGAATGACTAGCAGCCCCTCCCTCCTGTCAATCCCACATTGTGCCTCAGGTCTGGTCTGCCACAGTTGGGTCCTTGAAGTATGAAATTCCCCAAAGAGCCTCTGCTTGCACCTCCTTTAACAAAGTCTGATTTCGGATTAAAGAGGAGTGAGAAGACATGCAGAGGAATGTTTGAGGAAATTTTCACTGTAACTCTAAATTTCACTGAGGGAAAACAAGCAAAGGGGATATTTAGCATTCTTCAAAAATGGCAGTGGAGAGGCAATTATCTTACCAAAAAGGATTTTTTAAAGTTTCCAAGGTTCTAATAAAGTTGCTTTAAGCTGGAAAAGACATCCAAAGACAACAAAACAACTTTTCTAAATCTCTAGTGGAGAGAAGCGGTAGTCCTGCCGCTCTGGAGAGAAGGCAGAGCTGCTCTCCCTCTCACTTTGCTTCTGCCTTCTCCACCCCCAGGAACGTCCTCCGAGCTGGAAACGCCAGAGAGAAGGTGCTGATGAGTCACTGATGCCCAAGATCCGTAGAGAGGCGATAGTAAGGGAGTACCTGGCTGCCCTGATGAAGTCTGGCCACCTGACCCAGATGAGCTCCATCCCTCGAGTTGGAAAAAACTGTCCAAGGAGATTTGGGAGGTGCTGCCAGGGAGTTTTGGAAGCACACACACACACACGTATATGTATATGTATGTACTAGGGCAAATACTGCTCTTGTGTGTGTAAAGGCTCCTTCCTCCAAGGGCGGATCATGGCCATTTCACAGGAGCCACCAGAATGAAAGAGCTCGCATCTGGACTTCCCCTCCAGCGGAAAGCCCGTGACTTGCCCATGGCTGCCCACCTTCGCTGGTTTGTCTCTGGTTCCCCGGTGTCGCAAGGGCGCACGCTCCCCCAGGCGCCGTCACACCTGCCCGATATCCGTGACCTCTGCTTCTGCCCGTCAGGGCAGCCTTGACTTGTCTTCTCTCGCAGCTGCTCTCATGACCTCTTTACCGCAGCCTCGCTCGTTGTCCCCGCGCGGTCTTCCTTTTCAGTTCTCCAGAGATTGGCGGCTCCGTGTCTTATAATGAGGAGGGAACATTCATCAAGCACCTAACGTGTGCTAAGGCACCGCGCTAAGAGCTTTACAGTTTTCACAAGAACCCTGGAAGGGAGGGACTATTCCTGTTTTATGGATGAGAACAAACAGTGAGGCAAAGAGGCTGAGGGGCAAACGACAGGTATGGTCTCCATTTTAGGCAGGCTTTCCAGGCTCCAAAGTCCCTTCTGTCCATCCTCTTGCTCCATCCCCACAACTCTAAGGCAGGCGCCAAGGTCATTAACCTTGTTTTACCACTGAGAAGGCTATGCCTGAGAGCTCTGAGGGGAGGGATGGTTGGGCGTGTTCTGTCACGGTCAATGTCTAAGATGAGTGTCCAATCCAGGTCTTCCTGCTTCCATCCAAGCATCTGTGGAGGAAGTCACTTGTTTCTCGTGGCTGCGTGTGTGGCGAAGTTTTAGAAAGAAGCTGAGCATCTTTCTGAGAGACGGATGCACTGTTGGTGGTTGTCCTTTGTCTTGGAAGAGGATCAAAATGACATCACCATGATAAAGTGAAATTTCAGCGTGTCTGACTGTGACTGATCAGAACAATATGAGCGCAGAATGCTCTACCACAGATTGGGCACAGATAGTCCATGTGAATATTTGGGGTGGATATGCCAAATTTGCCCATCCTGTGTTTACTTTGTGGTGTCTCAATTTTGCTTTGCTCAAAGAGCATAGCACCGTTTCTGATGCGGACAAGCCATACTGAGCTGTCCTGTGCCAGTGTCTCCCATGTTGCATAGTCAAATCCAAAGTTCTTGAGAGAGATCTTGAGAGTGTCCATGTATCTTCTTCTGGCCACTATGTGATCACCTGCCCTATGCAAGTTCTCCATAAAATAGTCTTTTTGGCAAGTGTACATTTTTCACTTGGACAAAATGGCCAGATCATCAGAGTTGCACTCTCTGAAGTGTAGTTTGAATACTTGGCAGTTCAGCTCAAGCAAGGACTTCAGTGTCTGATACCTTATCCTGCCAGGTGATCCTCAGAATCTTCCTAAGACAGTTCAAATGGAAGTGATTCAGTTTCCTGGCATGGCACTGGTAGATTGTCCATGTTTCACAAGCATATAACAATGAGGTCAGTACAATGACTCTGTAGACCATCAGTTTGGTAGTCTAATACCTTTTCTTTCCCAAATTTTTCTTGGGAGCCTCCCAAACACTGAGCTAGCTCTGGCAATGCATGCATCAACCTCATTATCACTGTGTACATCCCTGGAAAGTACACTACCAAAGTAAGTGAACTTATCCACAACATTCAAAACTTCTCCATTTGTTGCAGCCAATAGGCTCCACGTATGGATGGTGTGGTGATGGCTGATGAAACACCTATGTTTTCTAGGTGTTAATTATTAGGCCAAAATTAGCACAGGCAGCAGAGAATTGATCCATACATTGTTGCATCTCAGCTTCAGAGGCTGCACTGATTGCACAATTATCTCTAAACAGAAAATCATGCACCAACACTCCCTCCACTTTGGTCTTGGCTTGTAGCCTTTTCAACTTGAAGAACTTACCATCAATATGGTAGTTGACCTTGATGCCAAATTCATCTTCATTGAAAGCATTTGTCAACATGACTGAAAACATCATGCTAAAAAGCATGGGAGCAAGCACACAGCCTTGTTTCACTCCACTGGTGACTGGGAAGGCACAAGAGCATTGTCCATTATCCAGAATCTAGGCAAACATGCCATCATGAAATTGACATACAATACTGATGAACTTCTGTGGACAACCAAATTTTGAAATAATTTTCCATAAGCCCTCACGATTAACAGTGTAAAAGGCCTTGGTCAGATCTACAAACATTGTGTATAGACCTCTCTTCTGCTCCTGTCATTTCTCCTGGAGTTGTTGGGCAGTGAATGCTACATTGACTGTTCCTTGGCCCTTTCTGAAGCCACACTGGTTCTCAGGTATATGGCCATCTTCTAGGTGAAGGATCAGCCTATTAAGGAGAACTCTAGCAAGAATTTTTCCAGCAATGACTAAGAGAGAGATTCCCTTGTGATTGTCGCAGGACCATCTATTCCCTTTACCTTTATAGAGATGGACAACGGAGGCATCCTTGAACTCCTGGGGAATGAACTCTTTTGCCATATAATCTGGAAAATGTCAGTCAGCTTTTGTATGAGCAGTGGTTCTCCTACCTTGTAGATCTCAGCTGGAATAGAATCAGGACCAGGTGCTTTGCCACATGAAAGTAACCTAATGGCCCTTAAAACCTCTTCTTTAGTTGGAACTTCAGTTAAGAAGGGATTGACTTCAACCTGAGGTAAACCGTCAAGGGTCTCAGCATTGATTGATGATAGTCTGTTGAGAATACTATGAAAGTGTTCAGCCCATCCCTCTAGGATCATGTCCTTATCACTAATCAATGTGACTCCATCAGCACTGAGGAGTTGGGGTGCATCATAGATTTTTGGTCCATAAATAACTTTCAGAGAATCATAAAACTGCTTTGGATTGTTACTATCAGTATAAAACTGAATTTCACCTGCCTTCTTACTGAGCCAGGAATCCTGCATCTCTCTAAGCTTTGCTTGTATTTTGCTTTTGGTAGAATTAAATGCTGCCTTCTTAGAGGAGGATGAACTACCCTGCTGGTAAATCCTGTGGAGTTCTCATTTTTCATTTAGCAGTTTCTGAATTTCCTCATCATTTTCATCAAACCAGTCTTGGTGTTTGAGAGTGTTCTGACCCAGATGAGTAAATACAGTGCTGTACATCAAATCTCTGAGAGC
>JAQQSK010009775.1:0-12943 GCA_028658325.1 Potorous gilbertii | reverse complement strand
TAATATTTAACCATCTCTGACTTCTTGGTATAAATACTACCTGATCCTAATGTATTATCCTCATGATAAGTTGCTGTATTCTTTTGACTAATATCTCATTAAAATTTTTGTATATATATATTTTTTCATTAGAGAAACTGTCCTATAATTTTCCTTTTCTGTTTTGACTCTTCCTGGTTTAGGTATCATAACCATATTTGTATCATAGAATTTAGTATAACTCCTCCTTTGTCAATTTTTCCAAGTAGTCTATATATTATTGAAATTGACTGTTCTTTAAATGTTTCATAAAATTCACTTGAAAATTCATCTGGCTCTGGAGAATTTTTTCCTAGGGACTTCATTGATGGATTGTTCAATTCCCTTTTCTGAGATGGGGCTATTTAAGCACTCATCTTCCTTTTCTGTTAATCTAGACAATTTATTTTTTTAAATAATCATTCATCTCATTTAGATTGTCAAATTTATGGGCATACAGTTGGACAAAGTAATTTCTAACTATTGTTTGAATTTATTCCTCGTTGGAGGTTAGTTGACCCTTTTCATTTTTGATATTGGTAATTTGGTTTTCTTCTTTTTTTAATCAAATTGACCAAAAGTTTATCAATTTTATTGTTTTTTTCTTAAATTCAACACTTAGTTTTATTTATTAGTTCAATAGTTTTCTTAATTTCAATTTTATTGATCTCTCCTTTGGTTTTCAGTATTTCTAATTTGGTATTTACTTGGAGATTTTCAATTTGTTCTTTTTCAAACTTTTCAAGCTACATGCCCAATTCATTGATCTCCTTGTTTTCTATTTTATTCATTTAGTCTTTCAAAGATAGACAGAAGAAGTGCTTTTGCAGTAGCCAGGTTGTCTTATTATTGTCATTCTCTTGAATGAAGTTGTTGATTGTTTCTATGATTTGCTGTTTAACTCACTCAATCTTTAGGATTAGATCGTTTAGTTTCCAATTAGTATTTGGTTTACATTTCCATGGCCTTTGATTACATATAATTTTTATTGCGTTGTGATCTGAGAAGGATTCATTAACCTCTGCCTTTCTGCACCGAGCTGTGAGGTTTTCATGCCCTAGTACATGGCCAGTTTTTATATATGTGCCATATACCACTCAGGAAAAGGTGTATTCCTTTCTATCACCATTCAGTTTTCTCCAGAAATCTATGATATCTACCTTATCTAGGGTTCTATTCACCTCCTTAACTTCTTTCCTGTTTATTTTGCGGTTAGATTTATCAAGTTCAGAGAGGAGAAAGTTGAGTTCCTCCACTAGTATAGTTTTGCATCAATTTCTTCCTGTATCTTCCTCAACTTCTCCTCTACGAAATTTTATGCTATACCACTTGGAGTATATATGTTTGGTAATGAAATTGCTTCATTGTCTGCAGTGTCTTTTAGCAGGATCTAGTTTCCTTCCTTATCTCTTTTGATTAGATCTATTTTTGCTTTTGCTTTGTCTTAGTTTAGGATTGCTACCTCTGCTTTTTTTACATCAGCTACAAAATATTTTTCTCCAACCTTTTACCTTTATCCTGAGTGTATGCCTCCATTCAAAATGTGTTTCTTGTAAATGCTATATTGTTGGATTATGGTTTTTAATCCATTCTTCTATCCGTCTCTTTTTTATGGGAGGGTTCATCCCATTCACATTCATAGTTATGAGTACTCTCTGTGTCTTTCCCTCCATTTCCTTTCCCCTTATTTATGTTTTTAGTTCTCCCTTCTCCCTTCCTCTCCACTTTTGGCGACTGCCTCCCTCAGTCTTCCTTCCCTTCTTTCAGCCTCCATCCCTTTTAATCATCTTTTCTCTTACTGATTCTTCCCTCGCTTTCAGCCTCCCCTCCATTTTCTTTCCCCCTTCCTTTCCTACTGTTTATAGAGCTAGTTGCATTTCTGTACTTAATTGAGTTTGTTGTACTCTCCTTGAATCCAATCAGATGAGAGTGTTTATCAAACAATGCTCATCTCCCTCCCCTCTTTCCTTTTACTATAATATATTTTTGCACCTCTCCCTGTGCTGGAAATTATTTTTTTCTGCCTCCTCCTTTTCACATCACCCATTACAATCCCTTTATACCCCTAAATCACATTTGCTATTATCACATCATTTAATTTATATCCACTCCCTCTATCTATGTATATCCCTTTTATATATTATAATAAGTATACAATTCTCATTACTAACATGTATCATCTTCCCTTACAGGGATCTAAATAGCTTTCCCATATTGAGTAACAAGCCTTTTTTTTCCCCGTTTACCTTTTTGTGCCTCTGTTGAGATCTGAGTTTGAAGATCGAATTTTCTATTGAGTTCTGGCCTTTTAATCAGGAAGGTCTGGAACTTCCTTATTCCAATGAATGTCCATCTCCTTGCATGAAATATTATGCTCAACTTTGCTGGGTAATTAATCCTTGGTTGTAGTCCCAACTCCTTTGCCTTATGTAATATTGTATTACAATTCCTTCAATCTTTTAATGTAGAAACTTTAAGGTCCTTTGTGTTCCTGACTGTAGCTCCTTGATATTTGAATTGTTTCTTTCTGGCTGCCTACAGTATTTTCTCCTTCTCTTGATAATTCTGGAATTTGACCATGATATTCCTTGGTGGTTTTAGTTTGGAGTCCCTTTCAGGAGGTGAATGGTGTATTCTTTCTATGACTATTTTGCCCACTGGATCTAGGACTTCTGGGCAATTTTCTTTGATGATTTCTTGGATGATGTTATCCAGGCTCTTTTTTTCCATCATGGCTTTCTGGTAGACCAATAATCCTTAGGCTTTCTCTCCTGGATCTCTTTTCCAGGTCACTTATTTTTCCAACCAAATATTTTACATTTTCTTCTTTCTTACAAATTCTGATTTTATTAAATTGTTTTCTTCAGTTAACTTTTGCATCTCCTTTTCCATCTGTCCAATTGTTCTTTTTAAGGAGTTATTTTCTCCAGTGAGTTTTTGTACTTCCTTTTCCATTGTCCAATTTTCCTTTTAAATTCTTCTGTGATTTCTTTTTTCATATTTTTAAAGTCACTGGTGAGCTTTTCTTCTGTTTCTTTAATTTAGCTTTTACAATTCTTCCTGTGCTCTTTCAAGAAGGCTCTTTGTGCTTCAGACTAGTTCGTATTCCCTTCTGAAGTTTCAGATGGGAGTACAGTCTCAATGATGACCTCTTTGGTATTTGTATTTTGGTCCATGTCCCCACAGAAATATTCTATGATCTTTTCTGCTTAGCTTCATGCTCCTAATAATCATTCTTTTTCTGGTTTTTAAAGTAGATACCTGCATTTAGGACACAGGGGTTTCTATCTCACAGTTCTTGTGCCTAAAACTTGAGGCTTTGTGTGTTGAGACCTCTGGTTCTTTCAGTTAAAAGGTAAACTGCAGCTTACCTGGTGCAAAGCTGACTGCTGTTGGAAAGAAAGGCCCAGGTGATGTCTTTATGGGTTTCCAAGAAGTTACCCTGGAGCTAGTTTGTTAAATGTGGGTCATGGGTGCACTGGCCACAGGAGGTCTCCTCTGCTGAGCAAGAGCATAGGCAAACTTAGCTGTTAGTGATTTTGCCTCTGCTATTGTCTTCCCAATTCCCCTGGTGTGCTGAGACAAACCTGAATCCTGGTGTTGACAGTTTCTGACTTCACCCCCCTGGGCCTCAGCATCTTCTCCCAATTTGTTAAGGTAAGGCTGTTATCCTGCACTTGTCCTCTTCTGCTACATCAAGGGGGACCATCCTTAGTGATCTTTCTGGCTTCACATGGTAAGAGTCTGCTTATCTTTTCAACTATTCCTACCACTTCAGAGATTTTCCTTGGGAGACATTCTCTGGACTTGTCAATGTCCACAAGGTGAGAGAAATAGCAATTACCAATCACTACACCATCTTGGCTCTCAGGACCCGGAAATCCACTTTAAGTCATTTCTGATGCAAAGGTCAGAGCTGAAAATAAATTTCATTCTTCAAATATAATACTCAAGAGAAGCATAAAAAGATAAGCAGGGAATAAAAAAATATAACATATTACTCAGTAAGGGTAAGCTGGTACTTGTAATCCAGAGAACTATATCTTCATTAGGACAGTGAGAAGGAGTATTCATAGAGGGTATAAGTGGACTTTGATTTGATGATATAAAAAAGTAATTAAGGGATGAAAAAATGATTGAGCTGGGGGTAAAGGGGGATGCAGAATAGGGTAAATTCCATCACATGAAGAAGTATAAAAGACCCATTACATTAGAAGGAAAGAAGAGAGGTGACTTATTAATCTCATCAAATTTGGGCCAAAGGGAGAATGACTTACTCATTTGTGTACAGAAATATATCTTAAACTATAGGAAAGTAGGAAAAGGTAGAGGAAAGAAGAGAAAGGGGGGTTCATAGGGAGGGCAGATTGAGGGAGGTGGTAGGTGAAAGGAAAGCACTGGGGAAGAGGAACAGGGAGAAAGAAAAACATAAACAGGGTGGGGGGGTTAATATGGAGAGGAAGGTCCAGTAATCATAATGTGAATGTGAATGAAATGAACTCTCCCATAAACTGGGATTGAATAGTAAAATGAATTAGAAACTTGCAATATGTTTACAAGAAACACATTTGAAGCAGAGAGATACATAGACAATGAAGTAATGTCAATAAAAATATACATGCACCAAGTAGTATATCATCCAAATTCTTTGAGGACAGAAGTTAAGTGAGTTACAAGAGGAAATAGAGAGCAAAATTATACTAGAGGGGGACTTCAAGCTCTCCCTCTAACCATTAAATAAACAAGGATTTAAGTAGGTAAATAGAATTTTAGAAAGAAATCGATATGACAGACCTCTGTAGAAAACTGAATGAGGATAGAAAGGAATATGTCTTTTTCTCAGTGGCACATGGTACATACACTAAAATTGACCATGTATTATGGCATAAAAATCTCACAGTCCAATTCAGAAAGGCAGAAATATTTTTTAGTTCATGTTACAATATAAATTACATATAATAAAGGGCCAAGGAAAGTTAAACTAAAAACTAATTGGAAAATAAATGATCAAATCCTAGGGAATGAGTGGGTTAAATACATCATAGAAATAATCAATAATTTCATAATTTTATGAGAAAACGTACCAAAATTTATTGGATGCTGCCAAAACAGTTCTAAGGGGAAATTTTATATCCCTAGATACTTACACGAATAAAATAGAGAAAGAGATAAATGAAATTAGCATGCAATTAAAAAACCTAAAAAAAAAAACAAATTAAAAATTCCCAATTAAACAACAAATTAGAAACTATGAAAATCAAAAGAGAAATTTAAGAAAATTATTGAACAAATAAGTAAAACTACAAAGTGGTTTTGTGAAAAAATTAAAATAAACTTTAATTGACTTTTAAAAAGAAAGAAAACCAAATTATTATTATTAAAAATCAAAAGGATGAATTCATCACTAGTGAAGAGGAAATTAAAGCAATAATTAGGAGTCATTTTGCTGAATTGTATGCTAATAAATCTGATCATCTAAGTGAAATAGATGAAAATTTACAAAATAATATAAATTTCTCAGTTTGATAGAAGAGGAAATAAAATATTTAAATAGTCCCATTTCAGAAAAAATAAATTTGACAAGTCCTCAATAAACTCCCTAGGAAAAAAATCCCCAGGGCAATTTGGATTTATTAGTGAATTCTGCCAAAAATTTGAAGAACAATTATTTCCAATACTTTATAGACCTTTTGGTATAATAGTCAAAACAAATTCCTTTTATGATACAAATATGGTGCTTATACCTAAAATAGAAAGAGCCAAAAGCATAGAAAGAAGATTAAAGATCCATTTCACATACAAATATTGATTCAAAGAAATTTAATAAAATGTTAGCATGGAGATTACAGTAATTTATCATGAGAATGATACACTATGACCAGGTGAGACTTATATCAGGAATAGGGGACTGGAAAATTATTAACATAATTGATCATATCAATAACAAAGCTAACATATCCTATGATTATTTCAATAGATGCAGAAAAAGCTTTTGAGAAAATACAGCACTCATTCCTATTAGAAAAAAGGCATAGGAATAAAAGGGAGATTTACTTAAAATGATGAGTAATTTCTATCTAAAACCATCAGGAAGCATTATATTTAATGGGGACAAGCTAGAACCTTTCCCAGAAAGATAAAGGGTAAAGCAAGGATGTCAATTATCACCACTGTTATTCAATATTTTGCTAGAAATGTTAGGTTTAGCAAACTATTTGCTCTCTTTTTTTATGTTTCTTCTTTCTCATGGTTTCTCCCACAGGTTCTAATTCTTCTTTACAACATGACTAATGTAAAAATAGTTTAATGTCAGATTGCACAATATCTTGGAGTGGTAGGAGAAGAGTGAGAAGAAATAATATTGAATGGAAAACCTTATGAAAGTGAATGTTGAAAACTAAAAATAGATAAAAAAGAAAAGAGAACAATTAACAAAACTTTTAGCAATAATCTTTTATTAAAATAAATTTATTTATATTTCGTTTTCAACATTGATTCTACAAGATTTTGAGTTCCAAATTTCCCCCATTCTTCCCCTCCCATCACCCCAAGATGATGTGCCATCTGAGATAGCTTCTACATGTACATTCACATTAATTATATTATAAAAAAGAATTAGAGTCAATGGGAGAAAATATAAGAAAGAAGAAACAAACAAAACACAGAGAGTCAGCTAGAAGTAGGCTTCAATCAACATTCATAATCCAAAGTTCTCTCTCTGAATGTAGATTGGATTTTCCATCATGAGTCTTTTGGCATTGTCTTGGATCCTTACTTTGCTGAGAAAATCTAAGTTTTAACAAGGTTAGTCATTGCACAGTGTTGTTACAGTGCACAATGTTCTCCTGATTCTGCTCGAGTCACTCAGTATCAGTTGGCATAGGTCTTTCCAAGGTTTTCTGAAGTCCACCTGCTGATTATTTCTTGTGGAACAATAGTATTCCATTACATTCCTATACCACAACTTTTTCAGCCATTCCCCAAGTGATGGACATTCCCTCCATTTCCAATTCTTGGCCACCACAAAAAGAGCTGCTGTAAATATTTTTTATACATGTGGGCCAATTTCCCATTTTTATGATCTAGTAGTGATATTACTGGGTGAAAAAGTATGCACAGTTTTATAGCCCTTTGAGCCTAGTTCCAAATTACCCTCCAGAATGCAATTTGTTCACAGATCCACCAACAATGTATTAATGTTCCAATTTTCCTACATTTTCTCCAATGTAAATGTTTTATTTTCTATACACATTTCATTTTGTTTGGCTCTCAAGACTGAACCATCAGTTACCTCATTGTAATTTTTAGGGTAGTTCATAGTGAAATACACACACACACTCACACATAAGTATACTTGATGACATGTATATGTATATGTGTGTACGTGTGTGAGTAAGATGAGCCACACATTAGAGCCATAGAAGTGATGATGACACTTTTAGCATAGTCATCAGCTTTTAACATTAGCAAGTGCCATTTGGAAAACTGTGACAAAGAGATAATTATCCTCTTGTATGTAGGTTGCCCCAATGTTTAATTTGATATTGAAACTTTCCCCTTTGCCACCATCCACTCAGGTTTACAACTCACTGGTAAGGACTTCCCCTTCCCTTTTGAAGTATAGAAAGAGATCAAATGTTCAGCTTTTAGGTGACTTTCTTCACTCTGGTTTTTCCTTCACTCAGTTACCAAAATATTTGATCATCATGAAACATACTCTAAAGATGTCACTCCCCCACTCAATAATCAGAGTGGACCATGAAACTTTTAGATGATATAAGGATGGTGAATTAATGACAAAGTGAAAGTATTAAGAATTTGTGATTAAATATGGTATGAATAGTTATAGGAAAATTAGTATCATTAGTGTTAAAAAATTTGTGGCTAGTCATGGGTTAATAAAGTAGGCCTACAGTGATAAGTTGAATAACTTCTTCTGTAAGATGAACAATCTTAAGATAATAAGAAATAATTGGAACAGTGTTGGAAAACTTAGTAAATAAAACAAAAATAATCAGTTACTGATAGGAGAGAGGCTAAAAGGGACCATCTAATTAGTAGAGTGGGCAATAAATCTCACTTGAGAGGAAGTTTATACAGTGAACGAACGCTGTACTTGCAGTCACAATAACCTGAGATCAGATCTTGCTTATTAAAACTTACTCCCAGATAGACCCAAGACAGTGAAGGGAATGCAGGGAGTCACCCAAGGTATTCACCAAATCTCTCCAAATACATTTAAATAATGATCTAAGGCATATCTTGGAGTGAAAGAACCCACAAATGGTGTGGATGAAACAATTTTCCAACCCACGATAACTTAATAATTTGGCAGGAAAGTTCTGGTATACTGGAGTGAGAGTGGAATGCAGTCTGGTACAAGTCATGCCAGCACAGACCAGACCCCAATAAACCTAGAGCTGGTCTTGGGAGTGAAAGAATCAGTAGCTGCAATGAGTGCTTCCAGAAATTGTAGATAAGGAGTTGGTTAGGAATTCAAACAACTGATTAGTAGGAAATTTCAAGAGTCTCTTCAATGGCACTAGTGGTAGGACTCTTTTACTTTGCCCATATTTACACAGTCCTAGGTGACAGTCCCAAGGTGAGGAGGAGCACTAGCATTAGTCATGGTAGAGCAAGGATTCTCATCAGAGTTCCAGGGCAGAAAAGGATGCTGTTCAGAGTCTCATGTACAGGCAAGGAGAGGAGTAAATGGACCTCTCCATAGACCACACTACTTTGGAAAAAATGAAAAATTGAGAAGAGAGGTGAGAGTGACACAAGAAAATCATAAAAAAATTCAACTTCTTGGTAAAGGAGGTACACAAAATAATTGAAGAAAATAACACCTTAAAAACATAATAGTCCAAATGGTAAAAGAAGTACAAAAATTGCTTGAATAGAATAATGCCTTGAAAAACTGAATTATGGGAAAAAACATTCAAAAAGTCACGAAGAGAACTCCTTAAAAAATAGAATTGGCCAATTGGAAAAAGAGGCATAACACCTCACTGAAGAAAATAATTCCTTAAAAGTTGGAATTGAATGGGTAGAAGCTAATGACTCTACAAGACATTAAAACAGAATAAAACAAAACCAAAAGAATGGGGGAAAATAGAAGACAATGAAATATCTTATCAGAAAAAAGCAAGTGACCTGGAAAATAGACCCAGGAAATATCATTTAAAAATTATTGTACTTCCTGAAAGCTATAATCTAAAAAGGAGCCCAAACATCATTTTTCATTAAATTAAGAAGAAAAACTGCTATGATTTTCTAGCACCAGAGGGAAAAATAGAAATTCAAAGAATTCACTGATCAATGCCTGAAAGAGATTCCAAAGTGAAAACACCCAAGACTATTAAATAAATTCCCAAACTCACAAGTTAAGGAGAAAGTATTTCAAGTAATCAGACAGAAACAATTAAAAAATCATGGAGTCAGAGTCAGGATTTTGCAGGATTTAGCAGCTTCTACATGAAAAGACAAGAGGGTTCAGAAGACAATATTTTAGAGGGCAAAGGAGCTAGGATTGCAACCAAAAATCACCTAGCCAGGAAAACTGAGTGTAATCCCTCAGGAGAAAAATGGATATTCAATAAAATAGAGGACTTTCTATCATTCCTGTTGAAAAGACCAGAACTGAATAGAAAATTTGACTTTCAGATACAAGTCTAAAGAAAAGCATGAAAAGGTAATAAGGAAAAGGAAATCAAAAGAAACTTATGAATAAGCTGTTTAAATTCCTACATTGGAATATGACACTTGTAACTCTTTAAAACATTCTCAGCATTAGGGCAGTTAGAAGGAATATAAAATATACAAGTATAAATTAAATATTATGGGATAACATCTTTAAAAATAAAATTAATTGATAAAATAAGACATAAATAAATAAAAACATAAAATAAAAAAGAGGAATGAACTGGGAGAAAAAAGAGAGAAATAGAATGGGGTAATTTACCTTATGTAAAAGTGGAAAGACAAAAAACTATTGCAGTGGAGGGGAGGATGGGAGAGGTAGCAGGAAATGCTTGAACATTGCTCTCATTGGAATACATTGGAACTCATATAGATATCTACCTTACCCTGTGGGAAAGTAGGAAGTGAAAGGCATAAGAGAAGGGGGAGGGCTCACAGAAAGGAGGGTGGATTAGTAGATGCAATAGTCCAAAGCAAAAATCTTTTAAACAGGGACACGGTCAAAGGAAAAGGAGAATAGAACAAACTAGGGGGAAATTAGATTTAGAGATATACAATTAGCCATTGTAATTGTGAAAAATATTGAAACATTTCTCTGATAAAGGACTCATCTCTCAAATATGTAGAGAAATTAGTCAAAATTATAAAAATAAGAGCCATTCCTCAAATGATGAATGATCAAAAATATGAGCAATCAGTTTTCAGATGAAGTAATACAGGTTGTCTACAACCCATGAAAAATGCTCTAACTCACTACTGACTGGTTAAATGCAACTAAAACAATATTGAAGAACTACCGCTTTCCTATTAGATTGACTAATAGGATAGAAGATGAGAGTGATAAATGTTGGAGGGAATGTGGGAAATTTGAGACAATAATGTATTGTTGGTGGTGTTGTGAACTAATTCAATTACTATGCAGAGCAATTTGGAAATATGCACAAATATTTATAGCAGCTCTTTTCTGGTGGCAAGAAAAAAAGGAAATTGCAAGAATGTCTGTTAAAGTTTAAGCAAGTTGCTCCATATGATTGTGATGGAATACTATTGTGATGTAAGACACGATGAACTAGATACTCTCAGAAAATCCTGGAGACATGCATGAACTGATGCAATGTGAAATGAGGAGAATCAGTAGAATATTTTACACAGTAGCAACAATATTGTGAAGTGATCAACTATGAAGTGCTTGGCTATGCTAAGTAATGCAGTGATCCAAGACAATTCTGAAGAATATATCATGAAAAATATTGCCATCCTCAGAGAAACTACTGATAAAATCTGAATACACATGGAAACATACTTTTTTTTACTTATATTTCTTGGCTTTTCATTTTGTTCTATCTTTCCTTTTGCAATATGACTGATATGGAAATGTTTTACATGATTTTATGTGTATAAACTATATCAAATTGCTTGCCTTCTCAATGACGGGAGTGGGGAGGACGAATAGAATTTGGAATTCAATTTTAGAAATGAACAGTGAAAACTGTTTTACCATGTAATTGGGGAAAATATTTAAAAATACACAAATTAATAAACAGCTGAATAAATTAAAAGAAAAACCTTACTTTCTATATAATCATGAAATATGCATTTCAACTTTCTAAGCCTCAGTTTCCTGATCTACAAAAGGGAGATATTGATGTCCATATATATCTCCTCCATAGGCTTCTTGTAATGCTCAAAGGAAAGAATATATTTAAAGCACATTACAGAATGTAAAGTCTATTTAAATATTCAATTATCATAATATTGTAGTAAGCACATTGTCAGGTGATCTCTTTCCAGTGGGAAACAAAAATAGCCACAATGGCTTAAAACTGAAGAGAGAAAGATTTAAATTTGGTGTAAGAAAATGATTTATGAACAGTAAGAGATACTTCATGATTTGACAATTAAGCACTGATTACAAAATATATTATGAAATACATTGTTATTATTTGGGGGGGAGGATTCTAAAGTCAAATAGGTAGGAGTCATTTGGGAATTACAATAGACCTTGTAATGATTTTGAGGAAACTGAATAAGTTATTGCAAGAAAACTGTTTACAGTAAAGAAATAATGAGACAGAAAAGGAAACCAAAATATGGAAAGGTTAAGTTTCCTTCCAATGAAATATGAAAAATAATTGATGGACCTCAGACTAGAATTCAGGTCTTTAAATTCTAAGTCTATATGTTCATGTCCCTGCACCACAATGAATCTCTAAATGCCATAGTTAATATGACTGTAAAGAACATAGGATCACAGGACATTCTTTTTGGATAGAACCTTAGAGATGGCCTAGCCCAATCTATCCTTAACTATTGATCTACTCTATAACATATCCCATCACTGGTCATCTAGACTTTTCTTGAAGTTTTTTAATGAAGATAAATCATATTACTTTATGAGACAGTCTATGACACTTTTAGAAAACTAACTTGGAAATTTTTCTCTCATGAGTATCTTTCATTATTAAGAAATTTTTTCAGGAGTTACAAATACTGTGTTTCCATATAGGAATGTAAACAGTGCAACTTTGGTAAGTCCCTTATGACTTCTCTTTGCTGTCAAAGAGAAGTCATAAGGGACTTACCAAAGTTGCACTGTTTACATTCCTATATGGAAACACAGTATTTGTAACTCCTGAAACTTTTCAGTATCTGGGTAGTTGGTGGGATTACACACACACACACACACACACACACACACACACACACACACACACACACATACACACACACAGATGTACACACGGGCGTGCGCACACATGCACACATGCACACACACACAGAGACAGAGAGCGCAGTGAATTGAATAGGATGGGATCATATCATATCATATCAAATCAAGGTAAATGGTGGGAGAGAGAAATGTAGTGGGAGGAGAGAGGGTGAAAATGGAGTAAATTATCTCTCATAGAAGAGGCAAGCAGGAGACTTTTTAGTGGAGGGAAAAAGAGGAGAGCTGAGAAAAAAAAAACATGAAGTTTACTCCCATCACATTCGACTAAAGGAAGGAATAAAATTCACACTCATTTTGGTATGAAAACCTATCTTACAATACAGGAAAGTGGGGGAGAAGGAGATAAGCAGGTCGGGGGATGATGGAAGGGAGGGCAATGGGAGGAGGGAGCAATTTGAAGTCGACACTCGGGAAGGGACAGGATCAAAAAAGAGAATAGAAGCAATGGGGGGGCAGGATAGGATAGAGGGAAATACAATTAGTGTTACACAA
>JAQQSK010009774.1:0-12944 GCA_028658325.1 Potorous gilbertii | reverse complement strand
AAGGGAATGGATGGGGAGGGAGGGATGGGGAGAAGTTGGAACTCAAAGTTTTAGGAACAATTGTTGAGTATTGTTCTTGCTACTAGGAAATAAGAAATACAGGTAATGGGGAATAGAAAGTTATCTGGCCCTACAGGACAAAGGAGAAGATGGGGTAAGGGAAGGGAGGGATGAAAGAAAAGTGGGCAGATTGATGATATGGGTAATTAGAATGCTCAGTGTATTGGGGAGGGGGGAGGGGACAAATGGGGAGAAAATTTTGGAACCCAAAATCTTGTGAAAATGAATGTAAAAAGTTAAATAAATAAATTTATTTTAAAAAATTATATGTAATAGAAATTGTTTCTTATACAATTCTCTTTCCTATTCTTTGTATACTGAAATGGTTTTTTTTTTATGAAGAGGCATACCTTGTTTTATTGCACTTTGCAGATTTTTTTTTTACACAAATTGAAGGTTCGTGGCAGTCCCTTCATCTAACACGTCTATCAGCGCCATTTTTTTCAAAAACATGCATTCACCTCATGTCTTTGTCACATATTGGTAGTCATCACAATATTTCAAACTTTTAAAATTATCATATGTCTTATTGATCTATGACCAATGAACTTTGATGTTACTATTGAAATTGTTTTGGGACACTACAAAATGTACCCATATAAGACAGTGAACTTAATTGATAAATGTTGTGTGTTTTGATTGCACCAACCCCCCTATTCCCTGAGACAGAACAATATTAAAATTAGGCCAATTAGTAACCCCACAATGACTTTTAAATGTTCAAGTGAAAGGAAGATTCCATCAATGGGGCAAACCTCACTGTTGTCTCATTTTAAGAAATCACCACAGCCACCCCAACCTTCAGCAACTACTACCCTGATCAGTCAGCAGCTATCAACATTGAGGCAAGACCCTCACCGGCAAGAAGATAATACTCACTGAAGGCTCAGGTGATGGTTAGTATTTTTAGCAATAAAGTATTTAATTAAGGTATGTACAGTTTCTTTAGACATAATCCTATTACTTCACACTGAAAAGACTGTAGTATTGTGTAAACATAACTTTTATATTGAGATATTTGCTTTATTGCAGTGAGTTGAAACCAAACAAGCAGTATCTCCAAGGTATGCTTGTATAAAAGGTAATGCTTTGCATTCTTCTGTTTATTGTGTGTACTGTATATGTGTGTATATATACACACATGCATATTATATACTTACACTCACACATACGTATACTTGGTTCCAAGTATTTTCTTTGGCTATTCCTAGTGGCTGACTGCTCTCCCTCCTCTGTTGCAACTATTGAGCTCCTTGGCTTCCTTTGTAGTTGTGGGTCGTCTTTCATTTTCGAAGAAGACTGGTGACATTACAGGGTAAAATCTTGACTCATGAGTGAATGGCCCAGGATGCAATGGATGACCTTCATGTCCTAGATGTCTGGCCAAGTTCTAAGCATTCCACAACTGCTTCAGCCACCTTCGTAGAGGTTTGAACAAATTGTTTTCATCTGCCCATTCTGCTAGAGAAGTCTTCATGTGCTTGGGATAGACACCTCCATAACTCACCAGAAAGTTTGAGGCCCATAAGTTCCCCTCAACCTGGTTTAGCCTATTCAAGACAGTTTACTGTGGTGAGGCCACCACACATGCTACAGCTTCTTGGCGCCACAGAAGACAGTGCCAGCCACACACCAAAGGTAGATACCTGAAATGATCTCAGCAAGCCTTTACACCAGAGGTACTAGCTGAACACCCCATACACCCAACTGACTTCCTTTAAGTCCCAACTAAAATCTCACCTTCTACAGAGTACATTTCCCAATCCTTCTTAATTCCAATGCCTTACTACTTCTGTCAGTTATTTCCTATTTATCCTGTAGTTTGCTTTGAATATTTGTTCGCCTATTGTGTACCCCATTAGACTATAATGTCCTTGAGGGCAGGGGCTATCTTTTGCCTGGCACATAGCAGATGTTTAATAAATATTCACTGATTAGCTGAAAAGACCAAAGCAGTACAGAAACTTTAAGGTTTAAATAAAGGAGTAAAGGTACAAAAAGGTAAATACGAATGAATAACCTTGAAGGATTAAATTCTTACATTCTAATATGGGGAGATTATACATGTAGCCCAACTGAACTGTATTATCATCAGGAATTACGGAGGGAGTTTGATTAGACAGAAGGACTGAGAATAGTTTGACTATGACTTGATGATCCTAAGAGAATGAAGAGAGGAAAAGGAATACACTGGGAGAGAGGAAAGGGAGGGAAAAAAAGTTTAAGGAAAATTATCTCTTATAAGCAGTGTGTGCAAGTAGACATCTATACCAACAAGGAGGGAGCAGCTGACATTTTAATCTCATCTCTATGTGAACTGGTCAGAGGAAGGAAAATACACATACACACTGTTACAAAAATACATCTTATTCTACAGGGGAAGAGGAGGGAAAGAGGAGAAGGGAAAGGGAAGGAATTAATCCTAAGAAAAACAAACTCTAAGGATGTACAAAATATTTATAGTTCTTTTTGAAGAATCAAAGAATAAAAATATGAGGGGCAAGGTGCCCATAAATGGGAGACTATGATAAAGGGCAGAGTTTTCAGAGGAACCTGAGAATTACATAAAGTGACACAGTGAACGAAACAGAACAATTTATTCAATAACAACATGGTAAAAGACAAATAACTTTGAAAAAACTAGGAACTCTGATCAGTGTAATCAGGATTCCAGAGGAGTAATAAAACATGCTGCCTATCTCTTGATATGGAGGTAAAGACCTCAAGAGTATAAAACAAAACATTTTTTGACATGGTGAATGCAGAAATTCATTTTGCTTAAGTATATGTGTTTCTAACAGGGATTTTATTTTTCTTTCATTCTGAATGGAGGGAGGGCAGAGAACAACAGAATTGGACCTCAAGTAGGCGTATAAATAAGCACATATAACTTGTTAACCCTGAACTTTTCACCTAGTTTTCTTCCTACTATGCTTGGGCACATACAGTTTCCCAGTGTCCCACATATTCTCCTGCCTCCCCACCTCCCACCACCAATAAAAACTTCCGGGGCTCCTTGAATACCCAGGCAGATGAAATGGCACTGAAGAAACATCTACTACACGTGAGTAGAAAAATTAACAATCCATCTACAGAAATGTATATTTTCTTATTTGTTTGTCTGAATCATTTAATGAGGTAGATCCCTTGGAATATTTTCACAGTTCATCTATGATATGATTCACAAGACTTATGTATCTTTCTCCATCGATTTTCAATTATGTCTTTTTTCTCCATCTTTAGAATGTCAAAACTGTCTTATATTTTAATGATTTTGCACTTAATTTTAAAAATCTGTTGGAGATATTAAACTGAATAACAGACACTAAAAATTAGGTCAGAGTGACTAAGAAAAAAAATTGATTCATTTAAGAGTGAATCTTCATCCTTTTTCTCAGTTGTAAATTAATAGTAACATTGTACTAATGAGAAAGTACATGATTTATTATTCACTTTTAAATCACATCATTGGTTTGATCTGAGAGCAGTCATCATACTGCTTGAGACTATGGCAAGCCCTAGTTGGAAAAGTTGGAAGCTGCCTACATGGTATATTTGTTGGTCCAGAGGACAAATTTTGGACTAAAACAAAACATTAATTGACTTTTCTGTTAGGGCCTTAAGCCTTCCCCAGCTCCCTGCATTTCATGAGGGAGCAACTAGGGGGTGCAGTGAATAAAACAATGGGCTTGGAATCAGAAAGATTCATGTTCATGAGTTTAAATCTGACCTTAGACACTTACTAGCTATCTGACTCTGGACAAGTCACTTAACCCTGTTTGTCTCAGTTCCTCAGGCTACTGGACCCAGATGGCTCAGGAGAAGAAAATGAGATTGGTGACCTTACACAGCTCACTCAAATCAAAGTCAAGTGCAAGTCATGTTATTATCTTAATGTCATGGTCCTCTTCGAGAATGGAGGACAAACCCAAAAACAACATCTGTAGAATAAGCTGCAGGAAACTGCAAACCATGCCAGTATCCAAGAAAACCCCAAATGGGGTCATGAAGACACAACTGAACAACTAAATGTTGTCACTGTTTACTGAAAATAGTTCCCTCATTATTTTGGCATTTCTATTCCTTTAGATTGAGACATTAATCTCTTAAAAGGCACATGCCAAGCATTACCTAGGATTTGTAATGCATTGATTCAGATTTGCTTTTCAGATTATCGAGCAGAGAGTAGAGTACTTGGAGAATGGAACATGAGGCTAAAAGATTTTAATGAGAATACTGGATAAGATAGAGCTATGAGAGTCCCAATACAGTCAAGAGAAGAAAGTACACTGAACACCTGATGATGACCATAAGGGAAAGAGGAAAGTAAAAAAGTAAAAACATTCTTGGCCCTCAGTAGGAAAAAAACATTAAACTACTTTCATTTTTATCTTTAAATTATATATTTTTAAATTCCCCCATATCATCAAAATAAAAAAATGTCTCTCCTCCTTTAGACATTTTATTTCCTCAACAGTGAATCTAGAATGGAAACTTTCAAATTGTCAAAAATTACACTTCTACCAATAGAAGTGTACTGGCTGCTACTGATAAAACTGTTAACTCAAAATAATTCACCATCACAAGGATTTAGACTATTCACCAACTTTAACATCTAGTTTTCTATGTACACTATCCTCAGTGTAACTTTTAGGTCAGTTTTCCTGAGATCTTAAAAGAATGAGTTTTTCTGAGAGCGTCTCTGTGTAAAAATCTTCAGACTCCTGTTCATCAACTCATACCCACAATCATCAATACCAAGAAAGAGACCTTTCTGAGCAGACGCTGCCTACTCTGACATATGAACACTTTTTTTTTCAGCCATTTGGTCAGAAATACTCAGGAAGTTCATGACCCTCTTTGAGGAGCTCATTATTATGTTTGTTATTCAGGCATTATTAGACAGGTGCTTGGTAAGTTTCTTGGCTAGGTTAAAAAAAAAAAAAAGGAGGATATATTATACTTCCATAGCCATCCTAGTCTCATGTCCTTTTACAGAAAGCATACAGATGCAATTGTATCCAAGTTGGTATTGTAAGTCTTGCTCAGGCAATGAAGTCTAAGATTCCTTACAACTTTAAGTCTATGATCCTATGAGATCCATTCAGTTCACGGAAAGACAGAATTGTTTCCCTTGGGGTTTAATCAATAAATATTTGCTGTGTCAAACACAAGATACTAAGGCAAGTTTCACAGTAGCTTTCTTGAGCTTATTGCAATGTGTTGTCATTAAGTACAGATGACCAAAACAAACAATATTTCAACAAAAATGATTTTCAAAGAATCTTATCTCATGTACTAAATTGCCTCTTTCTGACCAATAAATTCTTCAGTGTCTTGAAAGTAACTTGTTTTTGCTTCACATGAATAAGCACTTGTTTTGTAGAATTCCATCTCTTTGGCTCATCAGGCACTATTAAAATCCAGGCTGTGTGAATAGTGGCATAAAAAACAAACACTTGAAACTAGTTTATTAAATTGTTTCATTTTTTAACTCTGTTATTAGTTGTATTCTCCTTCAGGTACAACTAAAACTCTTTTTGTAAAAAATTGTGCTCTCATTAATTACCCACAACAGAATTAACTTAGTCTATATAACCAAGGTGCCAAAGCTTATCAAGTTATGAGAAAGTTTATTCAAACTAACAACTGTTGCCAGCTAATCCAAGGAGGTCACCAGAGGAAGGAAGACCTAAATGAACAAACAAAAAACTGGAAGAAATCAATTATGTAAAGTGAACCCTTCATGCAAATAATACCAGAGGCTCAGGAATTAGGAGGGATTCTGACAGTGACTTCTAGGTTTGTTTGTTTATTTATCTTTATTTTCCCCATTACCATATTTTCCCCATAGTTCAATGGCATTGTTTTTTTAAAATACTTGTGTTAGTTAATAAAAGTATCTATGATTCCTGAAATTCCTTTCCAGTTTAGAGTCTACAATCCTGAGGGTTATTTTTGCTCCCTAGAAGCCATTCATATAGCTGCCATCAAGCTAACAGAGGTGACTCAAACAACTAGTCTTCCCAAGGTGGCATTAAATGAGAAATATTTTAGTAAGTACCTACTACGTAAAAGGCACTATCACCTACTAGAAGACTAACAAAGAATTATGAAACTTTTCAAAACCCTCCTTAAGTAGATTCCTGGATCTCAAGGAGTTTATAACACAATCAATAGAGGGATGTAAGGATACTACATTTATGTAGCCGAATTTCAGAGTTCCCAGGTCAAGGAGAAAATACTGCAAGCAGCTAGAAAGAAACAATTGGAGTATTATGGGAATACAATCAGGATACACAGGATCTGGCAGCTTCTACATTAAGGGATCAAAGAGCTTGGATTATGATATTCCAGAAGTCAAAGGAACTGGGACTAAAACCAAGAATCACCTACTCAGCAAACTGAGTATAATACTTCAGGGGAAAAAATGGTCATTCAATGTTATAGAGGACTTTTAAGCATTCTTGATAAAAAGATCAGAACTGAGGAGAAAATCTGACTTTCAAACACAAAAATGAAGAGAAGCATGAAAAGGTAAACAGGAAAGAGAAATCATAAAGGATTTTCTAAAGCTGAACTGTTTACATTCCTACATGGAAAGATAATATTTGTAACTTGAGACTTTTCTCAGCATTTGGGTAGGTGGAGGGATTGTACACGCACACACACACACATAGAGAGCATAGGTTGAGTTGAATCAGAAAGGATGATATATAGACAGATAGATAGATAGATACACATATATATATATATATATATATATATATATATATATATATATATATATAAATAAAATAAAAGTAAGGGGAGAGGAATATGTTGGGGGGAGAAAGTGAGAAATGGAATGGGCAAATTATCACTCATAAAAGAGATAAGAAAAATCTTCAATGGAAGAGAAAAGGGAGAAGGTGAGGGGAAAAGTGAAGCTTACTCTCGTCACATATGACTTAAGGAAGGAATTATATGCTCACTCAATTTGGTATCTATTTTACACTACAAGAAAGTAGGGGAGAAGGGGACAAGTGGGGTGAGGGGGATGATAGAAGGGAAGGCAAATGGGAGAAGGGAGTAATTAGAAGTAAACATTTTTGGGAAAGGACAAGGTCAAATGAGAGGATAGAATAAATGGGGCACAGGGTAGGATGGAGGGAAATGTATCTAGTCTTATACAACATGACTATTATGGAAGTCTTTTGCAAAATGACACATATATAGTCTATGTTGAATTGCTTGCCTTCTCAGTAGGGATGAGTGGGGGTGGGGAGGAAGGGAGAGACATTGGAATGCAAAATATTAGAAATGAATGTTGGGAATTATTATTGCATATAATTGGGAAATAAGAAATACAGGTAATGGGTACAGAAATTTATCTTGTCCTACAAGAAAAGAGAGAAGATGGGGATAAAAGAAAAGACGAATGGTGTGATAGAAGGGAGGGCATGTTAAGGGAAGGGGTAATCAGAATGCAAAGTGTTATGGGGTGGAGGGAGGGGAGAGATGGGGAGAAAAATTGGAACTCAAAATTTTGTGGAAATGAGTGTTGAAATCTAAAAATAAACATTAAAAAAAATATTATTTACATAATTTCAAAACAAATTAGAAATATAAGGGCCAAGCTTCTCTGCCTCTGTAGCTTTATAAACCTCTCAGATCTTTACCATCTAATGTTGAACTTCTGTCAGAACATCGTTTCACCAAGTGCCTAGGTCAGCAGTCTCTCATTTCTTCACTCGCTGCTTACCCCTTTAACTGGAACTGTGATCCTCTATTTCCCCCCTATGCTCATACTTTTTGACTCCCTTTTATGTGTCTTCCTCATTATAATGTAAATTCTTACAGAGCAGAGACTGTCCTTTTATTTCTATTTGTATTCTCAGTTCATCCTGGGCCATCTCCAGTTGTCCTGATGAATATCAGGCCACTGGACCCAGAGGGCTCTGGAGAAGTGAGGCTGGTGACCTTGCACAGCCCGCCTTCACTCAAATTCAAGTCAACAGCAAGTCATAGCATCATTTCCCTGATGTCACAGTCCTCTGAGAATGAAGGACAAACACAACCTATACATAGTCCCCCCTCTCTCTCTTCCTCTCCCTCTTCACCTAAGGAGGGTGATCTGCCCAAAAGAAGGAACACTTTGTGGGCTAAAAGCTACCTCTTTAACTTGGGGTTTACTAGTTAGGTTTTTCTCTGAAAAATCAAGCTTTAAATCCAATTCATTCTGGAGCTCATAGATTGGACAATAAGTCCCTGAACTCCCAGCACAGAGTGAATGCAAATAGTGAATAGTAACTATTTCTCTTTTAGCCAGCGGTTCTGAAGGTCTTCCCCTCCCAGGTTTGTTTGTTTGTTTTTTGATTAAGGGGGCCATCATCCCTTGACTCACTTCTTAGCCTAAAAGGGCCAGGGTCTCCCATTGTATCCTGGGTCATCTCCAGTAGTCTTGATGAATATCAGGAAAGAGAAAGTGAGGCTGGTGACCTTGCACAGCCCTCACTCACTCAAATCCAAGTCAACTCAAGGCATGGCATCATTCCCTGATGTCATGATCCTCTTTGAGAATGAAGGACAAACACAATATTCTCAGTCTTTAGCACAATATCTAATACATAGTATGTTCATTTGACTTAAAAAAGTTGAAAAAATGGATTACTTCAATTGTATATCATAATTTTCTTGGATAAATAAAACCAATGTATCCAAGAACAGAAGGAATTCAGAAAAATGGGGGGAAACTTTCATAAACATCTCAGATAGGATGTGATTACTTTTGAATATTGCTGTGGTGTAGGAAACAATGAGCTGATTGATTTAGAAAAAAATGGAAATAGCTGAACCTATGAAGGAAGATGCTCTCCACCTTCAAAAAGGGACTGACAAGTAGAAATATGCATAGTGTGAATATATATCTGCATATATATGGGTATGTTTCATGAATCAGTATCTTGGAAACTCAAAGCTTCTACCCACCCCCAATCCACCAGCCCCCTTCTCTAAAGTTCTTCACAAGGACATTACTGATAATGAGATTGCTTTGAGTTTTATCCTGGTCAAACCCCAAGCCTGAACTCACTTAATCAAAGGTCTGTTCAGGCTTGGGTGGAGACAGAGACTTCCACCTAGATAGCCAAGACTGGGAATGGTCTGGTATGGTTGGGAGATGATCTGATAGGACAGGCATTTCCTCTATCCAGAGGTAAAATGATGGTGGGGTGGTATCAGCTCCTGCTGAAAAAATATAAACTGGGCACCCCAACTCCCAAATTCAGCCATTTCTGGACTATAACTCCTATGCAACACACATCACCAGCTTCAAATTAAAATATACATACAACCTAATTTGTCTCTTTCTTAGAACAAACTCTGTGAAAGCCTGACAGTTTATAGACATCTGCCTTTAATTGCAGTGGGGGTGGAGAGGGAGTAAAAAGTACACAGCAGAGAACAAAAGAGAACCTACAAGGAAGCAAAGCTTTGAAAACAATGTAGTATATAGCATACAGGTTTTCATGAAATGTAAATTTGTTGTTTTATAGTGAATCCTCTCCTATGTTCTGCTGTGTAGATGGCAATGTTTTCCCCTTATTTTGTATTTGTTTAAAATGGTTTTTTAACAAAATTTTTTTTAAAAAAAAGTTGAAAAATTGAGTAACCTGCCAATCTCCAAAATAGTCTCAGAGAAACTGAGGTCCTGTGGAATCAATATATTGCAAGCCCCTATGGCCCACAGGCCATACCCTCTGATTAAGAAGATAAGTGAGTGAGCCAAATAGCTTCTAAGAATGACCAATCCCAAACAAGAGATGGATTGTTACAGCTAAACAGTTTACATGGAGAAGATTCATGGACTGATTCAGATGAAGAAATTTCATATTAGTTTTCTTCTGAGTCAAAGAAATCATAACAAACCACACCAACCCTGGGGAACCTCTACCACAACAGGATAAAGTGACTGAATTCCTTTCCTGCCCCTGTACAGGGGATCAAAAGAGAGATTCAGATTTGAAGTATAACACTCAAGTTAAAATATAAAGGTGTGTGGGGGGGGAAAAGAGAGGAAAAATGTTGGTCACAAGTAACTAGAAAAAAGTGATTATTGAAACCAAAAGTTTCAGCTCAAAGTATAACTAATAGTAAGTCTAACTTGGCACTGAATTTTTGACTTATGGCTGTGATTTGTCTACGGAAGAAATAAGCTTTAGAGGGTAGGTCAGCAGGAAGAGAGGGACTCTAGAGGGGAGAGAAGAAAAAAGGGTTGGAAGAAGGCATCGATGAGTAGACTCCTGCAACAGCAAAGAGGCTCGTCACTCATTACACTGAAAATAAAAGGCGAATATTACGTACGTTGTAGGTAAATTACTGCCTAAGAGTCCAAAAGAGGGAACATACCTTAGATATAGAAAATATCATTGACTAAAACTGAAGGTAAATAGAAAAATAGGAAAAATCAGTAACTCATTGAGCACATACTTATGTATCAGCATGTACTTAGGCATAAAGAAAATGCATAAAAAAAGACTGATAAACATGGTGCCATAAAGTCTAAAGTGCTTCATCTAAGGAAAGGATCTAAAAAACCTTTCTTAAAAGCTATTTAAAAGACAAAGTATAATTTAGCTATAATCTTAAACTATAGGATCATAGCCTTAAGAGCTAGGATGTATCTTGGAGGTGATCTGATCCAAAACCTTCACTTTACATATAAGCAAACTAAATGCCAGAAAGGTGATTTTTTTTTTTTAGGGTCAAGCAGGCAAAAGTGGTAAAGACAGGATTTGATACCAGGTCCTGATACCAAATTCAGTGCTCTTGGCACTGCACTATGATGGCTTGAAGGTTATAATTAAATTAGTTATTACATATCAAGTTTGATGACTGGTAAGTAACATTTGAAAGAAGAGTAAGAAATTTTCTAAGTTTATCCAACTAAGAAAGAGCCATCATCTGTATGGGCTGGAACTTTAAGCTCTCTCAGGAAAAGGATCACATTTTATACCTATACTCTATCCAAAACAATGCCGAGTACATGATAGGTACTTAATATTTATTAAAAACAAATCCAAAAGGAAACAAATAAGAACCAGAGGGCAAAAGCAGGTACGAAAGCTCAGATTATACATCCCAACTATAGTAATAAGGCACTATATCACTTGAGGAAAGGAAACAGTGTGGGAATTTCAACAAAGTCAACACCAGTCGTCTATCAATTTCAGTGTCCTCCCATACACAAAAGACAGTACAGACAAAATCTTCAGCTTATTTTTTCAGTTTAATGTTGGTTTTTGTACCTCTAAGGAGAGGCAGTTAATTAGCTCATAAACTTGAGTCTCAATTTTAATTATTAGTAGTAGTACCTGAGATTTTCCATGTAATGGGCTAAGACTATTGGGAAACAATTTATTCCAGCTTCATGTAACTGAAGTGCTGAGGGATCCCTCAAAAACACCTTGAATTAAGCTCCAAAAAAGAACTGAACAAAAATAAATGTAAGCGCAGGGAGGAGTCAAGATGGCAGAGTAGAAAGACACATGTATGCTAGCTCCTAAACCACAGTCCATAAAACACCTGTAAAGAAGAACTCCCAACAAATTCTGGAGCGGCAGAAGCCACAGAACAATGGAGTGGAGGAGATTTCTGTTCCAGAGAGACCTGAAAAACCACACCCAAGGTCTGTCATGCACTGGACCTGGAACAGAGCCCAGCCCTGCATTGGCCACATGGCACCGAGAGGAGCAGATCCGAGCAGGCTTCAGGGACAGAGTCTCCAGTGGCAGCGCAAGTCCCTCCACCCACAGGCACCAAAGGTCTTTCCAGCTCACCGAGAGGGAAGCAGGTTGTCCCCATGACTCAGGCCCCTTTGGGAGGCAGCAGCAGACAGGGGTTCCCAAAGCAGGCTGGAGCCCAGATCCATTATTAAAGGTCTCCGTGTAAACCCCAGAAGGAACTAAGCCCCATGTGGTAGCCCTGCCCCGACCTGAGCAGCTGATCTTAATCTCACACTGAACAGCAGCCCTACCCCACCAAAAGCCCTGAGTCTGGGGAGCAGCATTTGAATCTCAGCCCCTAAGTGCTAGTTTGGTGGATCTGGAGGGAAAACTCAGAAGTCAAGTAACTGGCTGAGAAAATGCCCAGAAAAGGGGGAAAAAAATAAGACCATAGAAGGTTGCTTTCTTGGGGAACAGTGTCTCCCCCCATCCCTTCGGATGAGGAAGAACAAGGCTTACTGTCAGAAGAAGTCAAGGGCCCTCCCTCCAAAGGGGACTTAAACTTGGCTCAGGAAATAAAAGACCTTAAAAAACAAGTTAGCAGCTTACTAAAGGACAACCAAAAAAACACTGAGGAAAATAGCAGCTTTAAAAAGAGGCTAACTCACTTGGAAAAAGAGGTCAAAAAAGTCAACAAGGAGTAGGAGGTTTTAAAAAGCAGAATTAGGAGTGGAGAAGGTTCAAAAGCTCACTGAACAAAGTAATTCATTGAAAGAGAGAACTGAGTCCAGGGAAAAGAATGACTATGAGTTAAATCAAGAAGTTAGTAAACAAAACCAAAAATTTAAAAAAAATAAAAGATGACGTGAAAGAACTCATTGGAAAAACAACTGACCTGGAAAATAGATCCAGGAGAAATAATTTAAAAATTATTGGACTACCTGGAAGCCATGATCAAAAAAAGAGCCTAGACACTATCTTCCATGAAATTATCAAGGAAAACTGCCCTGATGTTATAGAATCAGAGGGCAAAATGAATATTGAAAAAATTCATTGGTTTGAAAGAAACCCAAACAGAGAAACTCCTAGGAATATTGTGGCCAAATTTCAGAGTTCCCCCATCAAGGAGAAAATACTGCAAGCAGCTAGAAAGAAACAATTTGAGTACTGTGGAAATAC
>JAQQSK010009773.1:0-12945 GCA_028658325.1 Potorous gilbertii | reverse complement strand
CAGATTGGTGATATGGGTAATTAGAATGTCCAGTGTACTGGGGAGGGGGGAGGGGACAAATGGGGAGAAAATTTTGGAACCCAAAATCTTGGGAAAATGAATGTAAAAAGTTAAATAAATTTATTTAAAAAAAAATAAAAAAAAATAAAATACCTGCAAAAAAAAGATTTTATTAAATATTTATTGAAATTAATTTAAAATAACATTATTTTTTTTTAAATCATTCCCATTCATTTTAAAATATTTATTTTACATTATCAGTGGTTGAGGGTGCCTTGGGTACATGAGCTACGATCAGAGAAATACTTTCTGGGAAGCTACAAAAAAAAATTTCCAATGAAATAACACTGTCCAATTGCCACCATTTTTAGCACTTGACTATCAGCTAATAGTAGGAACCAGCCCTTGGCAACATCACAATTTTCAACTGATACCACATTACCACTGGATTTTTAAGAGGAAAAGAAATCATTCACTGACCTTTTCTAGTGGAGAAAATTAGACAATATCCATAAAGACTGTATGTGATTCATATGGTTATACCTCTTCCCAAAACCTTGGTTGCACAAAAGCAACAGTTATTAACCTTTTCTTCATGGGCCCCTTTTACAGTCATATGAAAACTATGGATTAAGAAGCATGTTTTAAAATATATGAAATAAACCACATCAAATTTAAAAGGCAACCATGATACTATTTTCTAAGAAATTTTTTTTTGAAAGTTCATGATTAAGTTCATAGGTTAAGAAATTCAGTTAAACACACCTTCCCTTTCCCCAGATTCAGCAACCCCAATTAAAAAACTTTAGTACTAAAGCTGATAGATAATTCATTATCCTCTCTCAAGATGTATAATGAAATTTGACATTTATTATCTGAGTAATGTTTACACATAGTGGATAGTAGAATACAAAGGAAAAAGTAGTCACTACAGTCAAGGAATCTATGGTGAAACAGTGTGGTAAGATGCATACAAAATGCTTAAATACAAGTTAGAATAAAATTGCATAACAAAAGTAGAGTCACAAGAGAGGTTGGAGGATATAGGAATCACCTCTAACAGAGAAGGAGAAAAGGGGAAAAATGACTACTTGGAAGTATCAATTACTTATAATTTTAAAAAATAGAGGGATTAATAAAAGCTAAATTTTGGGTCCTTTTTTTAAAATTTTACAAAGCACTTCTTATGTATTATCTGAGTTGAATCTTCTGTATGCCCTGAGAGGTATTATAACTATTAATATCAGCCCAAGTATAGGAATAGAGAACTTGTGCCAGAGAAGTCTTAGTTATATGTCTCTTCTTATATAACTAGTCAGAATAGTAAGAATTAATGGTTGGATTTGATCTTGGGTTTTTCTCAGTCCAGCAGTCCTTCTACTCTGCCTTTTCTTGTTTCAAACATTGATGTATGTATCTTTAGCAATATTAGGCTATGAACAGTGAACAATACTTAGAGATCTATTTGTGATACAATACCGGTGTTATTATGGAGTTGTCATTCCTGTGAAACTATTTAATTAAGTTTAGGTCAATTGGAGCTTAAGGCTCACCAGGAGGTGAACTTTTTATTTTTCTGCTTAAATACTTATATTGCCTAAAAGTTAGTTTTATCTATAATTCTTATGAAGATCACAATTTTTTTCAAATATCATAGTTTTCTATAACATGATTTCCATGAAACATAGATTAAAAAAGGTACCATTCTGAGAGGGAGAAAAAGACAATAGAAATCTTTTGACATTAAAATGACATGTCTTCAAAACTTGTGCTATTTATCACCTGCAATATGTCATAACAAATTAAATACATTTATACACATATATACATATCTATATATATCATGATAGATGGATGAACTAGTAAGTTCATATACCTTAAAACAATTTGTTAACCAAGATAATGGGTGTGCATATAATGTTCAACTCTATGAGCTTCAGAGACAGGTCTATCTAAAACAAATTGAAGTATGCTTCAAGCCATAGATTAGGTTTCACTTACAGCACTAGGCCCTAACAATAAATTGGCAAACTATACTCAAGTCAAGTAGAGACTAATGTTCTCTATGTCCTAGAATTTAAAAAAATATTGTCTCAAGCATATTTTCTGAAGATTATAATACTGGTACTTTGTATTGTATTATATTGTATTATAATAATATATAATTGTATAAAACATAAATAAATAATAAATTATGAAATATAAATATGTAAAATATAATTATAATTATATTATAATATTACAATACAATAACTCCATGAACTATTTTTATTAATATAAAATTGCAGTCTCTATTCTTTTTCCTTCAATATATCAAATCCAGAATTATAGTATCTCAAACTAGGCAGGCAAATCTTAGAGATTTCATCCCATGCCTGAATAAGTACTCCTTTTATAATGACAACAATATACAGTAAATAACAAAATACAATAATAATGAAAAGTCTTTATGTAATCTTTGTTGAAAATCTCTAGTGAAGGGAACCCACTATGCCCTAAAGCACTCCATTCCAATTTTAGATAGCTCCAATTTTTAGGGGGTTGTTTTTGCTTTTAATTTTGTTTTATTCTATTATCAAGCTAAATCTTCCTCTTTGCAGTTTTAACCCATTGCTCTTAATTCTTTCTTTTGGGAAAAGGTGCTATCAGGATCATACTGATAAGTATATAAGAAAAATACATATTTCTCCAAGCAATTGTTTCAGAGAAAAATGAATAACTTTTATATATTATCTACATAGACTGCTGAAATCATGAAAACCACTTTTCAGTGATTCAATTAGTGAAGAGGCAAAGACAAGTAGGTAGAACAGGAGAATTGGAAAGGGAACAGCTGAGACAAATAGTTCTGGGAAGTATAATGTTTAAAATCAGTTATATCTCCAATTATCCCCCTCTGTCTTCAAGTTTGACACTATTAATACACGATTCCTAATTTGAGAAGCAGTGAAAGCTACTTTCAAATAAATATTGAATTTGGAGTTAAGGAGGATATTTGAATCCTAGACTTAATACTAACACTAAAAGAATCGCTGTCTCAATTTCCATAACTGTAAAATGAGGGGAAAAATACTTGCACTAACTACCTCATGAGATTATTGTGCATAGAGGGCTTTATAAAATTTTAGGTTCTGCATAAAATGTGTTTTTATTTTTGATACCACTATCATCATTTTCATCATCCAAAATGTAAAATCATTTTACAGTCATGAATATTTTCATTTCTCTTCTCTGAAACTTCCCTACTTCTATTTTGCCTGCCTGAGTTTCAGGTACCAAAATTAAGATATTCCCAATGGGAAAGGGTGTATATATGGGAGACTATATTTATAGTATAATTCTCAGGACTTCTCATTGTTTAGTTTGCATTTAGTTCATTGGTGTACATTCAACAGATTATACAGTATAGGGGGTGGCAGTTACTTCAAGTTTTACTGTTATATGACAAATTTTAGTTTAATCCAATTCAATTTAATTCAAAATTTATTAAGCATGTTTTATATGTGAGATACCATAATAAATAGTAAAGGAACAAAAATAAACACAAAACATCATCTTCTCAATTTGCTTACTATCTATTGAAAATAAGGAAGGTACACATACATTCATACGCACAAATGTGATGAAAGGGAGAGCAGAACAAAGTAGAGGTCTAGTCAATATGTGAAGAGAAAGTTTTTGGGAAGAATCTGAATTGGGAGTTGGGGGTGGGAGGACAAGACAACAGAGCACACGAAATGGAAAAGTAGGTAATATCACTGAAGTTATGTCTGAACTAAATATTGAGGAACAAGAAAGAGAAATTTCAATAAGCAAAGATCTTGGAGTAGAGAATTAATTCCAAATATGGCACTCATTGTGAAACCAGTCCCAGAAAATTTAGGAGAACAATGAGAATTGAGGATAAAGGATAGTCCAATGTGATTGAAATTAATCTTAGAAAGAGAATGTAATGAAATAAGGGTTGAGAAGTAGGATAGGGCCATGTTTTGAGGGACCATAAGTAAGAGAGACAGGAATTTACACTTTATTGTCTAGGAGTCAAACCACTGAAGAGTTTTGAGAAATGAATTAGTTTGATCATAGTAATGAATTAAGTGGACTATTTTGGTAGTGGTAGATAGGGTTAGTATACAAGAGAAAGGGGAAGAAAAGGGAGAAAAAAACACAAAAACCTAGGCATGAAAATATGAGATCCTGAAATATGATGGTTTCATTGGGAGAAAAATAAGGTAGTAGATATGAAAGACATTGTATAACAAGAAATTATAAGTCTTAGAAATGATTGGAAATGATTCTGGGAAGATGTTGGGGTAGGTCAGAAAATTCCAACCTTGTCAGACTTCCTCCATTAAAAGGACAAAATTGCACCTCAGTGTTAATATAGAGTGGCAAAAATAAATAGTTGTTAGAACCGAGCAGTGGCCCTCCTGGGACAACCATAGAAGATCCAAAGAGAGATGCCATGAAAGAGTATGAAGGAGCCCAAGTAAAGTGTATGATCCTGTAAGCTAGTTCTGTTTAAACAGCAAGCAGTGAGGCCTGGGAAAGCTGGGTTGGCAGGTACTCTCAGCCTCAGCTGCAGGAATTTTTGCCTCCAAGACAGTTTGAGAGTTGGGCATCTGAGTAAAGGAAGATTGAGGAAGCCTCTGCTGATAAGGGTTACCTGGCCTAGGTGTGATGCTGAGCTGTGGTCCTGGGCAAGAAGCAACCAGCATGTTCCCAGTGAGTGCAGAAGCAGTGGAGTATGGAAGACCCTGATGTGGACACTTAGAGGAGAGCTGAGTGCTTGGGGAAAAGTGAATGGGAAAGAAAGACAGAGGTTGAGTTCAGGACAAAGGTGAAAAAAAAAAGTATCTGAGGCCAGAGGAACCCTTCCCCATACCCCAGAATTAGAGGTGATTAGAGTAACAAACTATTTTTTGTTGTTGTTTTTTTTTTGATAATGAAGAGGATGAAATGAAAGAACCCAACCAGAGAGAGTTACTATGGGAAGTAACTGTCTTCAGAGAGTTTGTCTTCAGAGGAGGATACTAAAGTAAAAAAAAAAAAAAGCTTCTCCTACCCAAAGAGTAACATCAAATGGACACCTGCCCAAAAGGAATTCAAAGAAGAACTAAAGAAAGAAGGCATTAAAAATAGAATAAGAGAGCTTGAGTAATTTTTGTAAAGTCTAAACAATCCTAGGAAAACAAGAAAATTTTGAAAAGAAAGTTAACCAACTGGAAAAGGAGACCCAGAAGCTTAAGAAAACAATTCCTTGAAAATTACAATCGGGCAAGGGGAGGCCAGTGAAGTTATAAGTGACAAAGAAATAGCAAATATAAATACATACATACAAATATATGTATGTATATATATATATATATATATACATATAGTATATATATGTAGTTTATACATCTGTAGTTATGCAAAATACTTCCATAATGGTCATGTTGTGAAAGACTAACTATATTTCCCTCTGTCCTATCCCACCAACCACTTACTCTATTTTCTTCTTTGACACTATCCCTTCTCCAAAGTGTTTCTTTCTGACTATCCCTTCCCCCAATCTTCCCTCCCATCTATCATCCCCCCTTCCAGATACCCCCTTCCACCTTTCTTTCCTGCAGGATAAGATATTCAATTAAATGTGTGTTATACCCACTTTAAATCAAATCCAGTGAGAATAAGGTTCATTCATTCCCTCTCACCTCCTGCCTCTTTTCCTTCATTGTGAACTCTTTTTCTTGCCTCTTTTATGAGATAATTTACCCCATTCTATTTTTCTCTTTCCCCTCTCAATATATTGCTCTCTCACCTTTTAATTTTATTTTTAGATATCATCCCTTCATATTCATCTCACTGAGTGCACTCTCTCTCTCTCTCTCTCTCTCTCTCTCTCTCTCTCTCTGTGAGTGTGTGTGTGTTTCCTCCAACTACCCTAACACTAAAAAAGGTCTCAGGTTCAACTGTAATAAGTCTCTTATATTTTCTCTTTCTTGTTTACCTTTTAATGCTTCTCTTGATTATTGTATTTGAAAGACAAATTTTCTAGTTAACTCTGGTCTTTTCATCAAGAATGCTTGAGAGGTCTCTCTTTAATTGAATATCAATTTTTTTTTTACCTTGAAGGATCATGCTAAATTTTTCTGGGTAGGTAATCATGGATTATAATCTTAGATTCTCTGACTTCTGGAATATCATGTCCCAAGTCCTGTGATTCATTAATGCAGAAGCTACTATATCTTGTGTCATCCTAATTGTATTTCCACAATACTAGAATTGTTTCTTTTTGGTTGCTTGAAATGTTTTCTCCTTGACCTGGGAACTCTGGAATTTGGCTACAATATTCCTAAGAGTTTTAACTTTGGGATCTCTTTCTAGAGGTGATCAGTGGATTCTTTCAATTTCTATTTTACCCTCTGGTTCCAGAATATCAGGGAAATTTTCCTTGATAATTACTTGAAAGATGATATCTAAGTGCTTTTCTTGGTCATGGTTTTTATGTAGTCAAATAATTTTAAAATTATCTCTCCTGGATTTATTTTCCAAGTTAGTGGTTTATTCAATGAAGTATTTCACATTGTCTTCTATTTTTTCATCCCTTTGGTTTCGTTTTAAAATATCTTGATTTCCCATAAAGTCATATGCTTCTATTTGCTCCATTCTAATTTTTAAGGAAGTATCTACTTTTGTGAGCTTTTTGCCCTCCTTTTCTATTTGGGTAGTTGTGCTTTTTAAGGCATTCTTCTCTTAATTGACTTTTTGGAACTCTTTTGCCAGTTGGGTTAGTCTATTTTTTAAGGTGTTACTTTCTTCAGTATTTTTGGGAGGACTCCTTTAGCAAGTTGTTGATTTGTTTTCATGATTTTTTTTGAATCACTCTTGTTTATTTTCCCATTTTTTCCTCTACTTCTTCTACTTCATCTTCAAAATCTTTTTTGAGCTCTTCCATTGCCTATGAGTAATTCATATTTTTCTTTGAGGCTTTTGATGCAGGAATTTTGACTTTGTTATCTTCTTCTAGTTGTATATTTTGATCTTTTTGTCACCAAAGTAAGATTGTATACTTTGAGTTATTGTTTTTTATGCTGTTTGCTCATCTTCCTAGCCAAATATTGACTTTGTAACTCTTTGTCAAGGTATTACTCTGATTCCAGTGTAGATGGAGTTGGGTGTGTGTGTTGTCTGAGGCTTCAGGTGTTTTGTATCAGCCACTCAATCCCTCACCATTTATGGGCCCAGATCTCTGGAAACAGCTACTGCTATTGCCCCCATCACCCCAGTTCTGGGGCAAGAACCTGCAAAGATTTTGCTCCTCTTTCACTCAGGTCTTACAGAATTTTCCCCCGACACTCTATGCTGTCTTTCGCATTTGTGAATTGAAATGTCTGGAAAACTACCACAGCTGCCAGTGACTCAATCCCCTGAGGTTTGTTGTGGCCCATCTGTGTTGGCACTTCCCACACTGAACTGAACTCAGCTTCCTGTCCTGTGTTATACCTTTTCTGTCTACCTTCCAAGGTTGAATTGGACTGGAGATTTGTTTCACGCTGTCATTTTTGTGGGTTCTGTAGCTCTAGAATTTGTTTAGAGTAATTTTTTTCAGGTATTTGGAGGGGTTTCAGGGAGAGCTCAAGCAAATCCCTGCTTTTACTCCATCATTTTGGCTCCTTTGTCCTTTATTTTTGAAGAGGACCAATGATATCAGGAAAGTAATTTCTTCACTTCAAGTGACTTGGATTTAAGTGAGGGCTGTGTGAATTCATCAGCCTCACCCCTCTCCTCCAAAGGCATCTGGCTTCAATGGCAATACATAGATTGAGATGACTGGAGATGATCCTCCAGGATGTAATGGAGACCTTGGCATTTTTTATCTAGTCTTTCCCAGGTCTCTGTTCATCTGAGGCAACACACATTTAGTAATTAAGGAGAGGTAAGAAATAAGGCAAAAGATGAACCCTTTTATCTACTCAACAAAAAAGAGATCAATCTGGGAGAGGATGATCTTAAAAGAAATATAGAACTACTATAGTTAACAGAAAAGGGAAGTAATATAGATAGAATTGTGTTTAAGTAAAATCATTTTGGCAGTTTTGTGGAAAATTGATTCAACGCGGAAATGCTTAAGGAAAAGACATTACTTAGGAGGCTATGCGAGTAGGGTACTAGCAGTGTGAATAGAGAGACAGAGATAGATGGGAGAGATGTTATGAAGGTAGACTATGTAAATAATTGTATTATAGCTTTATAAAACTACTACTACAGTTCCCCCAGAAGTAGATTCTCACCCTATTTATTTGGAGAGAGACTGCATCAGAAGTTTTAGTCATATGCCACACACAGTTACAAAATTTTATTTTAACAAAGGAAGCAATTATTTGAATTTGAAAGCAGACTAATTAAAAAAAATAGCTTCATGACATTCCTGATGAATCAAGTTAATGAATCTGCATTATAGATTTTGTTTTAATTCATCTATATATCTATAATAATGGTATTTAGGCATTTTGTAGTTTTTCAAGGCCTTTATATTTTTATAGCATTTGATCCTTACAGCAAAGCAATCTGTTAAAAATTATTTCACTTTCAGTTTTCAACATTCATCTCCACAAAAATTTTGAATTAAAATTTTCTCCCTATCTCCCCTCTCCCCCATGCCAGGACAGGATATATGCTGATTACCCTTTCCTCTAATCTTCCCTCCTTTTTATCACCTTCAACTCCCTTACCCCCTTCCATTCTGTTTTCCTGTAGGGCAAGATAGATTTCTGTACCCCATTGCCTATATATCTTATTTCCTAGTTGCATGAACAAACTATTTTTAACATTCATTTTTAAAGGATTGACTTCCGTATTCTCTCCCTTCCTCCCCTATCTATCCTCTCTAAGTGAGAAGGAAAACAATTTGATATAGGTTATGCATGGTAGTCAAGTAAAACACTTCCATAACAGTCATGTGATGAAAAACTAATTATATTTCCTTCAATCCTGTTCAACCCTCCATTTCGTCTATACTCTCCAAGTAGTTGCTTCTGATTATCTTTTCCCCAAATCTGCTGTTCTTTTCTTGTTATCCTCACTCTCTTATCCCTACCCCATCCTACTTTCCTGTAGGGTAAGATAAACTTCCATATCCAATTGAGTGTGTATGTTGCTCCCTCCTGCAACCAAATCTGATGAAAGGAAGGCTCACTTATTCCCTCTCTTCTTTCCCTTCTTCCCCTCCATTGTAAAAGCTCTTTATTGATTCCATTATGTGAGATGATTTACCAGACTCTATTGCTCCCTTTCTCTTTCTCCTAGTATATTTCTCTGAGCACTTAATTTTCCTTTTAGATATCATCCCTTCATATTCAGCTCAACCTGTGCCCTGTCTCCCTCTGTCTCTGTCTCTTTCACTCTTTCTCTGTCTCTCTCTGTGTCTCTGTGTCTGTCTCTCTCTACATATATATATATATATAAACACGTATATATACACATACATATATACACACCTATACATACGTGCATATGCGTATATATATATATATATATATATATATATATATATATATATATATATATATATTCCCTCCAACTATCCTAATACTGAGAAAGGTCTCATGAGTTACAAATATCCTCCCATATATGAATATAAACAGTTCAACTTTAATAAGACCATTATGATGTCTCTGTCTTGTGTACCTTTTCATGCATCTCTTGATTCTTGTATTTGAAAGCCACATTTTCCAATCAGCTCTGGGATTTTCAACAAGAATGCTTGGAAATTGTCTATTAGATTGAAGTTCCATTTCCCTGCCCCCCCCCACAAAGTATTATACTCAATTTTCTTGGGTAGGTAATTGTTTTTTTTAATCCTATCTCCTTTAACCTCTGGAATATCATTTTTAAGCCCAAAGATCCCTTAGTGTAGAAGTTGCTAAATCTTGTGTTATCCTGATTGTGTTTCCACAATACTTATTTTTTTTTTTTATTTTAGGCTGCTTGTCATATTTTGTCCTTGACCTGGGAATGCAGGAATTAACTACAATATTCTTGGAGTTTTCCTTTTGGGATCTCTTTCAGGAAGTGATTGGTGAATTCATTCCATTTCTATTTTACCATTTTGTTCCAGAATATGAGGACAGTTTTCTTTAAAAATTTCTTGGAAGATGATATCTAAGTTCACCTTTTTTAAATCATGGCTTTTGAGTAGTGCAAGAATTTTTAAATTATCTTTCCTCTACTCATTTTTTGGGTCAATTATGTTTCCAATGGAATACTTCACATTGTTTTCTAGTTTTTCATTCTTTTGGTTTTGTTTTATAATTTCTTGATTTCTCAAAAAGTATTAGCTTCCATTTGCTCCCTTCTAATTTTGTATGTTCTTCAGTGAGGTTTTAGACCCTCTTTTTCCATTTGGCACATTCTTCTTGTTAAAGCATTCTTCTCCTCATTGACTTTTTGGACCGCTTTTGCCATTTGGGTTAGTCTAATTTTAAAGCTGTTATTTTCTTCAGTATTTTTTTGCTTTCCTTTAGAAAGCTTCTCACTTGTTTTTCATGATTTTCTTGCATAGTTCTCTGCTCTCTTCCCAGTTTTTCCTCCATTTCTTTTGTTTTTCAAAATCTTTTTTGAGTTCTTCAGTAGCTTGAGACCAATTGGCATTTTTCTTGGAGGTTTTGAATGCAGGACCTTTGGCTTTCCTTTCTTCTGGTTGTATATTTTGATCTTTCTTGCCACCAATGGTGTAAGAAAATACCTCTTCCCCTAGAAAGTAAGAATCTATAGCCTGTTTCTTTCCCCCATTTGCTCATTTTCCCAGTCAATTGCTTGACATTTGAACTCTTTGCTAATTTGAGGACTTCAGAGAGAGCCTTTGCTTCAGCAGTAGCTGCTATTACCCTGGGACTGAGCCTGAGACCAGAGCTTGGACTGGGGTTGTGGTTGGACCACATTCCCCTTTGAGTCTGGTGAGAGACCTTTCCCATTGACCTTGAAAGCTGTCTTGGCATTTGTGGGTTGAGAAGTCTGTAAACTGTAGGTATTGCCAGCAATTTAGTCCCCCGTGTCCTGTTGCAGTCCATCCATACGGGTGTGACCCACACCAAATGGTGCTCCACTCCCAGTCCTTTCTGATAGACCCTTCCTTTTGACCTTCTCGATTGTCTTGGACTGCATATTTGCTTCAGTCTATTGTTTTGTGTCTTCTCTTGCTTTAAAATTTGTTTAGAGTCATTTTTACAGCTTTTTGAGGGGGTTGAGAGGAGAACTCTAACATGTCTCTGCCATTCTTTCATCTTGGCTCCCCACAATCAGTCTTTTAACATAGAATGTTATTACTCTATTTTATAGATGAGAAAACTGAAGCTTATATGCTCCATGAATTGTCAAGTTTATACAGTTAGCAAAAGTCTGAGGCACAATTTTAACTCAGGTCTTCCTTATTCTAAGTCTAGTACTCTATCCACTATATAATCTTGAGGTTATTAATCTTTAATTATTTAGAGTTGCTTTTAGAATTTGGGACACATTAGAATAAGGATTAGCTAAGGTAGTAATCAGTTCTCAGAATGGCATGTTAGTATCTTGTTCTTTCCATCTCTGGCTAGACCCAATATACCCATGTGAAAAGACAACTAGATGTTGGGGCCAGGCATACTTCAATCTACCTGAAAAACCAATTTCACTTGTGCCAGCACAAGGTAACTTCCACCTCCTGCTGCCAGCTCAGTCTTCCACCTGGAGACCACCTCATGCAAAGAAGAACTACCGTCCCTTTCACTTCAGGCCTCCTGATTCCTGCTGTGCCTATCCTTTGAGGGTAGAGTAGTACACTTCACTCAGTGATGAACATTTTCACATCTGCTCATACCTTTTACATCCCAGTGACTGAACTCCTGTAAACCATAATTCAAACCTCCTTCCACACTGACTACCCATCCAATTCCTTATTCTCATCTCTCTCAACCCTCCCACCCCAAAGTTTCAGATCAGACCTCCTATCCATATTGTATTTGTCTCTTCCCAGTGCATTTTGAAAGTTATGGGGGGCGGAGCCAAGATGGCAGAGTAGAAAGACTCACATTTGCTAGCTCTGAACCCACAGCCCATGGATTTGCTGTAAAAAGAACTCCTGACAAATTCTGGAACAGTGGAAGCTGCGCAGCAACACAGTGAAGGAGATTTCCATTGCAGAGAGCCCTGAAAAACCTACCGCAAAGGTACCCCAGACTGGAGCGGAGCCCTGCCCTGCGGAGCCCTCCCCTTCCCCTGCCCCGGCCACACGGCACTGAGAGGAGCGAGCAGACACAAGCAGGCATCAGGAACCTGAATCTCTGGCGGCCACGAAGGTCCCTCCACCCACAGACGCACAGGTCAGTGAGAGAGACTGGCTGAGAGGGGAGCGGGTTATCTCCGGGACTCGGACCCCCTCGGGAGGTGGCGGCCGCAGCAGAGGCAGAGGCAGCTCGGCCAGAGGCCTCCAGAGCAGACAGGAGCTTGGCCCCAGATCCATTACAAAAGATCTCTGCATAAACCCCCTGAGGGAACTAGGCCTGGGAGGCGGCCCTGCCCCCACCTGAGCACCAGCAGGTAAGCTCCCACTGAAGAGCAGTCAAGCCTGCTGCCATAAAACCCTGAGGCTGAGGAGCAGCATTTGAATCTCAGACCCCAAGCACTAGCTGGGCAGATCTAGGCTGGGGTGGAGAGGACTCTCAGAAGTCAAGTAACTGGCTGGGAAAATGCCCAGAAAAGGGAATAAAACTAAGACCATAGATGGTTATTTTCTTGAGAAGATGATTCCGCCATTCCTCTCTGATGACAATGAAGAGATATGCTTACCATCAGGTAAAGACATAGGAGTCAAAGCCTCTGTATCCCAAATATCTGAAATCGATATCCCATGGGCTCAGGCCATGGAGGAGCTCAAAAAGGATTTTGAAAATCAAGTCAGACAGGTAGAGGAAAAACTGGGAA
>JAQQSK010009772.1:0-12945 GCA_028658325.1 Potorous gilbertii | reverse complement strand
TTCTCATAAAATATTTATATGAGGCTTTTCTTCTTCCCTGGTCACATTTTTGGAGTATCTGGAATGGAATCAACTGCTAAATGCTACCTTATTCACTTAAATATGCAGACAGGAAGATATTAATGAGAACAATTAATAAAATTCATTTGGTTAGGTTCCCTGTAAACCTTTATCTTCAAGATAACTTGACTAGTCTCCCAGGATCTGACTTTGAATCATCATCACTTATGCATTCAACAAACATTTACTTAACATATTTTTGGCCATTCAAATTTATCTTCTTTGAAAAGGAGATGGAAAGAGAAGGGGAGGCAGACAGGAGAGGAGGAGCTGAATTGCCCAGCTAGCTGGGTTCCCATTCAACCAACTGCATCTACTCACAGGATTGTGTTCATCCTTTGTTGCAGCAGACCTCCTTTTCCTCCCCTTTCCAAAGGAAGGTAAATTTGGATGGCCAAAAGATACCCAGTTGACTTGGGTTTTACTGAGTAGTTTCACTTCCTTTTGTTTCTTTTCCTTTCCTATCTTTTCCTGTCCTGTCCTGTCTTTTCCTTTCCAAAACCTTAAACCTACTGACTTCTGAAGCTTGCATGTCAATGGGAACCGGCTTAAAGGCTCTTCTGGATCCTCCTAGTTTTAGAGTCGTTATCAATAGTTACTGTTGCTTTTTCCCTCCCAGCCTGATATCTTGCTTTTCTTGTCCTCTTTAAAGAGGCCATGTCCTGGCTACGTCTTAAACATGCCTATTCAATGAATAGGCATTACCTCACCCCAAGTGACTACCTGCAAAGACCTTGGTCTAAAGAGACCAAAGTCTCCCAGTGCATCCTAGGTCATCTCCGGTCATCCTGATGAATATCTGGTCACTGGATTCAGATGGCTCTGGAGGAGAAGTGAGGAAGTGAGGGTAGTTATCCTCAGTCCTCACTCACAAAAAACAAACTCAAGTGCAAGTCATGTCATCATTTCTCTGATAGTATGGTCTTCTTCAGCAACGAAGGATGAACACAAATCAAATATACCCTCTTGGAGTCTTGGATAGACTTCAAGCAGTCCATAAACTTGGAGGCAAAATACACACATGTACATGGTGGGGTAGGGAGGATACATACCTTCTGTGGGGAGGAAAGGAAAAAGAAGACAAGGAAAATGACTCTAAATTAATAAAAACATATCAGATGAATAGAATTCAAAGATAGAGAAAGGGGTGGCAGTATAGATATCTCATGAACCTCATATTTTATCTGAATTGGAAAAAGGAAAGCTGAACATAACTTTTAGATAAAAAGAGACAGAGATAAATACAGAAGTATAGAAAGAGACAGAGACAGATAGGATGCATTAAATGAAAGCAGTAAGCTCAAAACAAAGTAGTAGTGATGAGAATGAACCAAGTTTTCCATAGTGCTGTTTCAGAGTCTTTCTTCTTCTGTACTCAGAGTTCCAGGGCTATCTTGATGATCTCACACACACACACACACACACACACACACTCACATGCACACACACACCATCCGGCCTCTGGATGCTGCTTAGTATATGGGAGAGGGGTTGGCAGGAGGGGTCAGAAGGACAGGGTAGTAGGTAAGGTAATAGTCAAAAACAAGACTAACTCCAGGATCAAAGGGAAAAGAATAAATGGGGGGGGGGGGAACAAAAGGAAGAAATGGTAAAAATTTGAGATTGTGGAAAGCCAAGAATAGACAAAAAAAAATGAAGTGGAAACAGCCTACTTTATTTACAGATTATAAGTTTTAAGCAAATTCTTTCTTTACCACTCCCTTCTTGTTTCTAAAAAGGAGTTAGAAAGAGTGAAAAAAAGGAGGACAGGATGGAGGAATCTCTACAATTAACTATCATAACAGTGAACACAAATGGGATGACCTCAACTTGACAATGGAAGAAAATAACAAGACAAATTAGGAAGCAGAATCCATTTATAAGAAATACTCTTGAAATAAAATGATCCTCAAAGATGGGCTGAAGAAAACTATGTTTGGTTTTAGCTGAACCAAAAAGAAAAATAAAATCACACGGGGGTAATCATTCCTTGAGATAAGTCTTCAGTGAATATAGACATAGGAAAAAGAGATAAGCAGAGAAACAACTTTATAATTAAAGATTGTAGAAATGATTACCTCAATACCTAATATTAAAATATAAAAATAATAGACATTTTCTAATTCTCTAAAGCCACCTTTTAGAATAATGAATTGTCATTTTTTCCTTGAGAGATAAAAATGTCTTTTCTGGGGGCACTCTTGACATGCTTATTTCTCAAAGTATAGATAAGAGGGTTCAAGGTGGGACTCACTGTAGAGTAAAGCATAGCCATGACCTTGCCCTACTCTGGGAAGTAGCCTAAGAGTCTAGGCTTATATAAACATATACTATGATTGAGTCACCACAATGAGGGGAGAGGGGCAGAGAGAAAAGATTTTTCTGTTATCCTCTGTTGCCCAATTCCTGCGATACTGAAGTTGCTGAAGCTGTGGAGCAGCATGGTAAACAGGAAATACATATAAGCAAGGAACATCAGCCATGATGCTCATGATGTTTTATGTGGAGGAGATGGAGGCCAGAAGTATAGAGGAGATCTCACAGAGAAAATGACCGATCACAGCTGGTGCATAGAATGACACTTCCAGGAAGATGCTGGTGTTTACTACAGTACCAAATGAGTTGATCCACTCCACCCATACCCTCAAAGTCATAGCCATGGAGTAACAAACTTACCTATTTATTATTGTTCTATGATTACGAAAAACAAAAGCTGAGAGATGCCACAAGCCAATCATAACCATAGCTATGAAGAATTGGACCAGTATTTCCATTTCTTGTCTCTAAGAGCTGCATCAAAAAAAGGGATAGGGAAATCTTGATGTTTTGCTTTGGTCCTGTGAGTTTTACATACTAAACTTCTTTTTATTTATTTGTGGAGCCACTTTTGATATAAAATGGTGATATTAAATGTAATTAGAGATGTTAATGAATTGTGATTCAAATTTTGAAAGGCATTCCATAGTCAATGAGATTAGATAGCAATTTTAGGGATTGAGTATATTTAAACAAATGACTTCACTGTAATCTACTCTTTCACATGTTCTATTCAGGTTTCAAGATCAGACATTTTCTCTCTCAGTCCTAACCTCCCCCCACTTTCTGTGGCTATCGGTCCATCTATCTTATACTTTACCATTGCTGAAAGCGCAAAAGGAAGAGAGATCATCCACCATGTGATTCTGGTCTACTAAACTATTAAATTCCCCTGCAGACCCTTTTCATCTTCATTTCCACTCAAAATTGATTACAGGGTTCTAAAAACTGCATATTTATGGGTCCACGAACAACTTATCACTCATACTGTAGAACCTGAGATTATATAGTAAGAAAAACCTTTGAGATATTAGAAAATCAATTAAAGTCTTAGGACTTCCTATCATTAGTATAAGAATACACCTGTCCAAATCAATCCAGTACAGAAACTTATAAATTTGAAAGCCTTCACCTACTAAATTGAGGAACTTTCCTGAGGGCTTCCCTGACATCCTTGTTCCTCAAAGTATAGATGAGAGGATTTAAGGTGGGGCTAACTGCTGTGTATAACACAGCCACCACCTTTGCACTTTCAGGAGAATAGCTGGAGATGGGACTTACATAGGCATAAAACACAGTGCAGTAATACATGGTGACCACGATCAGGTGGGAGGAGCAGGTAGAGAATGCTCTCTTCTTGCCCTCTCTGGTCTGGATTTTCATGATGCTGGAGATGATAAAACAGTAAGACACTATGGTCAGAAGGAAATTCAGAATTGAGAAGAATACATCAGCAAGGACTGTCATGATATCATTCACATATGTTGAGGTGCAAGAAAGAAGTAACACAGGAGGGATTTCACAGAAGAATTGATTAATGATGTTGGGGCCACAGAAAGATAAGCGAATCATAAGCCCAGTATTGATGGTGGTGTTAAGTCCACAAATACTCCATACCCCACCTGCCAGAAGGACACAAATTTTCTTGTTCATCATTGTGCTGTAGTGAAGGGGGTGGCAGATGGCCACATACCTGTCATAAGCCATGGCTGTGAAAAGTAGGAGCTCACCAGATACAGACCAGATGAGGAAGTACACCTGGGCCATGCATGCACCATAAGAGATGGTCTTATTTTCTGAAACCAGGTTTTCCAACACCTTGGGAAGAACAGAGGTTGTGCACATGATGTCTAACATAGACAAGTTGACTAGAAAAAAATACATAGGGGTGTGAAGAACAGAGCTCCAAATGACCAGAACGATGATCAGGATATTCCCAGTGAGTGCAGCTGTATACAAGGAAAAGAAAGTGGCAAAGAGCAAGATCCTTAATGGAACACTATCTGAGAAACCTTGAAGGATGAATTCAGTCACCACTGTCTGGTTATTCAGCAACATCCTGTTCAGAGCAGAATTTTCCCCACTTTTTCTCTTGTTTTCTTCCAATATCAGTTGAAATAGTCATATAACTCTTTGGTTCTCTTTCTCAATTTGCCGAATTTTATGAGAAAACATATTTTTTAAAAAAATTTAATCTATGGACAACATACAGGAATAAACCAAGTGATGTCATAATTGTTGCTTATATTCTGAGAGAGAGAGAGAGAGAAAGAGAGAGAGAGAGGGAGAGAATTGGGGTTAAGTGACTTGCCCAGGGTCACACAGATAATAAATATGAAGTACCTGAGGCTAGATTTGAACTCAGATTCTGTCTCTAGGATCGGTGCTCTATTCGCTATATCACCTAGCTACCCCTTTCTCTATTCAAAATATAAAACCTCTTTTACTATGATTTTTCAATCCTTCAGTTCTGTGAAAATATTACTTCGTGTTTGTCATCCGTGTTATCTTTCTCACTTTTGTTTTATCTTATTCAGAGGTCACATTTGGGGAGCAGACATGGAAAGAATTTGGACCACTATAATGTTTGCCCACCATTTTTATCCACAAATAAAACTCAAGTATTCTGTCAGCTTGGCAGTTGTCTAAACTACTTACTTAGTATTTTATTTTCCTTACAGAAATATATATTTGGAACTTCACTATTTACTATCTTTTGGCTATAATTTATTAACATTCTAAATTAGGTTTATCCTGAAACATAAGGTGATATGTCCTACATGACTGCTCTTGGAGTGAAGAAGATGTTGATTCTGGCCCTAATTCTAATATTTTCAATCTGGGTAACCAGACAAATATCTTTACCTCTCGCTATCTGAGGCTACTGAATTCTATCCATGTAAAGTGCTTTTATGCCTTGAATGTAAAATATCCACCTTGAGTGTACATCAGTGAAATCAGAACTCCAAACCCAAACAAGGATGTAAAATGCAATTCTACCTTTTACAGGCAGTCATCCCAGGGACGATATTCAGAGAAATGCTGATTTAGAGAGACTTTTTATTACCTCTAAATAAAATTGTTTCTGAACTATGCAAGCATTCTTAGCAGTCTGAGGATGATTGTTTTAAATATAGTCTAGTGTGGAATTTTCTGAAAAAAAATTTTAAAAGTCTAAAAACCTATTTTCTCCTACACCTACACAGACAAATATGGTACTGTTTCTTCTCTTACAGAAATACATTTCCATTCCTACGATAGTTTAGTCTTAGTAAAGGGTTTAGGATTCCCTTTGTCTATTAAGATTTTTGACTTGATTGATTAATCTCAAACCACACCCTATGTATCTTAACTTCCCCAGTCATCTAACAGGTGATCATAGCTTAGTGCAGGACACTCTACGTAATTAACCTTAAGTTCTTAGATACTGCCAAGCATTTCAATTTATCAATTTTTTTTGAGGAGGTGTGGCTTTTTGTTTTTGCATGTCAATGCCCTCGTCAAATGTCCACAAAGCTTATGCTTGAAAGACCTGAGTTTGAATCTTGTGGTTGATTCTTAGAAACCATGTAATCCTGGCATCTCTGAGCCTCAAATTCCTCTTCCATAAAATAGGGGATCAGGCTTAATGCCCTCTAAAGTCTTTTCCCTGACTCAATCTATAATCTTGTGCAAACGGGAAGGATATTATTTGTACTACCAACTTCAGAAATCATTTTATTTTATTTTGTCATCCATAGGAGAGAGCATGATAGGATGAAACTGGCCCTGTACTTGCAGTCAAAGAACCTTCTTTCAAATACTAAATCTGCAATTCACTGTTTGTGTGACCTTGTGAAAGTCATCAATGCCTCCAATCTACTTAAAAAACAATACAGAATATTGAATCAATTTCCTTGCATTTTCTAATAGCTGCTTATTTCAAGAAGCAGGCATTTTTTATTGTCCCAAGAGCGTACATGTAAATGTTACACTGGTAAGGCATTCTGATAAACTTGGTCTACTGAAGTCCCTATCATTGTTTCTTCATATGATTTGCTATTTCCCTAATCATTTTTAAACATTCCAAGTAATAATCATCTTATCATCTAAGTCACTGGCATAATATATATACCACTTAGAATCATAGGATCCTAGATTGAGATGTGGAGGAGGAGAGCTTAGACATCTTCCAGTCAAACCCTCTTATTTAACAGTGAAGGAATTGGAGATCCAGTGATGCTTCAGTGACTCATCCAAAGTCGTTTAGGAAGTAAGTGAAAGAGATATGATTTTAATCTATGTCTTTAAACTCCAAATAGAGTCTTCTTTCACTAATATTAATTCATTTTTCTTGTTTCAACATGTAGTTTTCATATAGTACTTTCCTTACCTGTTACCAGTCTTCCCCCACTCCCAACTACTTACACGCTATGCCACAATTATTTTTTCTCTGGTTCTTATAAGTGATAATAACTTGGTAGAATGAATATCCTCAGTTATTCCTCTTAGGTCCTGATTTGCTGCCAAGAATTTCAAGTTCATGCATTTGTTTATGTTGATATTTATCGCTATGCTCTCTGAGCTGGATTACTGACAATGTTTCATACATCAACATGTATTGAATTCATGTATTGAATTAAGGTTCAGTAAGTACCTGAACTACTTTGTCTTCTCTGTTTCATCCACCACTTCTCATTCATGTCATCATTTCCCTTCATCGTTGACCCTTCATTTAACCAGTAACGTCTGCTAATCTTTTGCATTCAATATTTTTTACTTTTCAAAATTTGTTTTCAAAAAAATGCTTTTTGAAAGAGAACTTATAAAACTTTATCTATCAAACAGTGAATTTGCACTTGAATTTGCCAAGCTTATCTACTTCAGGATACATTTGGTCACAAGTAAATCCTTATTTTTAGTTCATGTATAAACACTTTCATATGGTCATGGATCACTAAACTGAGAAATTGTGACACGATATTAATGGGAAATTATCATCATGTTGCTGAAAAGCCCTGGAAAAATTGCATGTAGCCATTCAGGGGTTTAAGGACAAAGCTTCCCGAGGGGATTAATTAAAGAAAATTGTCACTGGTCTGAGTTTAACTGGGGACTTCTGAGATTATTTGTGCAGAAAATATTGGATATTCTCCTCTGAGAGTATATGCTTTTAGAAATGACTAATCTTGTTCCACTGATCTCTACATCTAAAGTTATATTACTCTACTTAATATTCTTTTTATTTATTTATTTTTTAATAATTTTACTTATTTTCAGTGTTCTATAATCACTATCATATAACTTAGGTTTTTCCTCTCCTTCCTCTCTCCCTTCCCTCTGCCTTCCTGAGACTGAATACAATTTTATATAGGTTCTACACATACATTCCTATTAAATATATTTTCCCTGTAGTCATGCTGCACATAAAAATTAAAATGAATGGGAGAAATCACATAACAAACCAAAACGTAACACACTCACAAAAAAAATGATCTGCTACATTCTGCAATTGAATTCCATAGTGTGTCCTCTGGATGTGGAAGGCATTTTGCCTTAAAAGATCATTGGAAATTTTTTTAAGACTTTGAATTGCAATGAAGTTTCAAGTCCACCAGAAAAAAACACTCACACACTGTGGTCGTTGCTGTGCACAAAGTTCTCCTGGTTTTGTTCCTTTTGCTTAGCATCATATCATAGAAATCTTTACAGCCTCTCTGAAATCTTCCTAGTCATCATTTCTTATAGTACAATAGTATTCCATTCCATTCATATACCATAATTAATTCAGCCATTCCCAAGTTGATGGGAATCTTCTTGATTTTCAATTTATAGTCACCACAAAGAATGAGGCTATAAATATTTTTGTATATGAGGGATGCTTTCCCATTTTTATGATCTCTTGGGGATACAGTCCTAGAAGCAATATTGTTGGGTCAAAGGGTATGCATATTTTTGTAGCCCTTTGGGCATAGTTCCAAATTACTCTCCAGAATAAGTGGATCAGCTCACAGTTCCACCACCAATGAATTAGTTTTCCAACTCTACCATATCCTTTCCAGCATATATCATCTTCCTTTTCTGTCATATTTTCCAATCTAACAGGTGTGAGGAGATATCTCAGAGTTGTTTTGATTTGCATCTCTCTAATCAATAGTGATTTAGAGCATTTTTTTCATATGACTGTAGATATCTTTAATTTCTTCCTCTGAAAACCAGCTGTTCGTATACTTTGACCATTTCTCAATTGGGGAATGACTTGCATAGTCATACATTTGAGTCAGTTCTCTATATATTCTAAAAATGAGGCCTTTACCCCGGATATTAGCTGTAAAAATTCTTTCCATTAGCATTATCAATCATATCAATAACAAAACTAACAGAAATCACATGATTATCTCAATAGATGTCGAAAAAGTTTTTGACAAAATACAGTACCCATTCCTATTAAAAGCACTGAAGATTTTAGAAATAAAAGGAACTTCCTATAAAATAATAATCAGTATCAGACGTGAAACAATAATGTCCTTTATCACCATTGTTGTTCAATATGGTACTAGAAATTTTAATTGTAGCAATTAGAGAAGGTAAAGAAATTGAAGGAATTAGAAAAGGCAAAGAAGAAACTAAGTTATCACTCTCTGTAGATGATATCATAGCATACATAGAGAATCCCAGAGATTTAAGTAAAAAAAATCTACTTGAAATAGTAAACAACTTTTGCAAAGTTAGAGGTTACAAAATAAACCCATCCAAATCTTCTGCATTTTTATATATTAGTAACAAAGACCAATAGCAAGAGATAGAAAGAAATATCCCATTTAAAGCTACGGTAGACACTGTAAAATATTTAAGAGTTTACCTGCCAAAATAAACCCGGGGAGTATATGAACAAAATTACAAGACACTTTTCCCACAAATAAATTCAAATCTAAGTAACTAGAAAAATATCAATTGCTCGTGAGTAGGTCCAGCCAATATCATAAAAATGACAATTCTACCTAAATTAATTTACTTATTTAGTGTCATATTAATTAAGCTATCAGACAGTTCTTTTCTAGAGCTGGAAAAAATAATATCAAAATTCGTTTGGAAGAACAAAAGATCCAGAATATCAAGGGGACTAATGAAAAGACATACTAGGGAATATAGCAATGTACTGTCTGATAAATCCAAGAACTCCAGCTTCTTGGATAAGAACTCACTGTTTATAAAAATCGCTTGGAAAAGTGGATAACGGTGCCATGGATACTAGGCATGGATCAATGTCTAATAGCATAAAGAAGAATAAAGTCCAAATGGGTACATGATCTAGACACAAAGATTGATCCTATGGACAAATTCGTGCAGCAAGTAACAGAGTATTTATCAGATTTATGGAGATGGGAAGAATTTTTGACTAAATAAGTGATAGAAACTATGATGAAGTGCAAGAAGGATAATTTTGATTACATTAAACTGCAAAGGTTTTGCCCAACCAAAGCCAATGTAACCAAGATTCAGAGGGATGCAGAAAACTAGGAAATAATTTTCCTAGTTAGTGTCTATGAAAAAAGCCTCAATTCTACAATAGGTAGAGAACTGAGTCAAATATTCGAAAACGTGTCATTCCTTCATTGATAAATGGTCAAAGATATGAACAGCTGGTTTCCAGAGGAAGAAATTAAAGGTATCTATATTCATATGAAAAAATGCTCTAAATCTCTACTGATTAGAGAGATGCAGATCAAATTAACTTTGAGGTACACATCATACCTATCAGATTGGCAAACATGACAGAAAAGGAAGATGATAAACGTTGGAAAGATTATGGGAGAGTTTGAACAGTTCTTCATTGTTGTTGGATGTGTGAGCTGATCCAACCATTCTGGAGAGCAATTTGCAACTATGCCCAAAGGGCTACAAAAAATATGCTTACCTTTTGACCCAGTAATACTACTTCTAGGACTGTATCCCTAAGATATCATAAAAATGAGAAAGATCCTCACGTGTACAAAAGTATTTGTAACAGCACTCTTTGTTGTGGCCAAAAACTGGAAATCAAAGGGTTTCCCATCAATTGGGGAAGGGCTGAATAATTTATGGTATATAAATGTAATGAAATACTATTGTGCTATAAGAAATGATGAACAGGAAGACTTCAGAGAGTCCTGGAAAGACTTATATGATCTGATGCTGAGTGAAAGGAGCAGAACCAGGAGCACTTTTGGTGCACAGCAATGACCACAGTGTGTGAGAGTTTTTTTCTGGTATATTTGGAACTTCATTGCAATGCAAGGAGTTAAAAAAAATCCCCAATGGTCTTTTAATGCAAAATGTCTTCCACAACCAGAGGACAAACTATGGAATTGAATTTCAGATTGTAGCAGATTATTTTCTTTTGTATTACATTTTGGTTTGTTATATGATTTCTCCCATTCATTTCAATTCTTCTATGCAGTATAACTATGGTGAAAATGCATTTAATAGGAATGTATGTATAGAAGCTTTATAAAGTCATATGCCATCTCAATGAGGGAGGGGAAAGGGAGGGGGAGGGAGGGAGGAAAATCTAAGTTATATGGTAGTGATTGTAGAGCACTGAAAATAAATAATAAATAAAAATATTAAAAATTAAAAAGTACAATAACTTATTGATCATACTCTAGAATTTGAGATTCTACAGGGAGAAAAATTTCTTTTCAGACATTAGAAAATCGGTTTTTGAATTTTCCATCTTTACTACAAGAACACATTTGCCCAAATTAACCCTACCCAGCAAATTATAAATCTCCAGGCCCTTACTTACTGAATAGAGAACTTTTCTGAAGTTATCCTGACATCCTTTTCTCTCAAGGAGTGGATGAGAGGGTTTAAGGGGAGGGGGAGGCTAACTGTTTCATTTAGCACAATCATCAATTTGACATAGGACTGACATAGACACACGAAACAGTGTAGTAGTACATGGTAACCGCAATCAGGTGGGAGGAACAGGTAGTTAATGCTTTCTTCTTCCCCTCTGTGAGCTAGATTTTCATGATGCTGGAAATTATGAAGCAGTAAGACACAATGATCAACAGGAAATTCAGAACTGAGAAGAAGACATCAGTAAGGACTGTCATGATATCATTCACATATGTGGAAGTGCAGGAGAGAGGCGACATGGGTAATTTCACAGAAGAGTTGGTTAAGACCACAGAAAGATAATTGAAATATTGTGTTAGTATCATTGGTGGTGCTAAGTTCAGAGATTCTCCATACTCCACCAAAAAGACAAAAATCTTCTTGCTCATCATGGCACTGTAGTGTAGGGCGTGGTATATGGCCACGTGTTTCTTATAAGACATGACCGTAAAGAACAGGAGGTCTCCAGATACAGACCAGATAAGAAAGTACACTTCATCCTGTATCAACCAAAGGAGATACTCTTTATTTCTGAAGTTTGTTTGTCCAAAATCTCGGAAATAACAGGTTTTGCACATGATGTCCAATGTATACAAGTTGACTAGGAAAAAAATGCATAAAGGTGTGAAGAACAGAGCTACAAATAACTAATGAAATAATGAGGATATTATCAGTGGAGGTTACTCTGCATAGTCGAAAAAAATTCCAAAGATAAAATTTTTTAGTGGAGTAGCCTTGAAGGATGAACTCAATCACTAGTTTCTCATTATTTTCTACCATGTTGTTGAAAATTGGTATGTTTTCTTTATTTCCCTTTCTTTTTACTTACATGTCAGTTCAAATAGTCCTGAAGCTTTTCTTCCAACTAGCTATATATTTAGTAAGAGCACAAAATAATAAATAAAATTAAATGAAAGTATTCACTCTTAGAATAATAATTCACAAGATTGCAAATCATCAGGTAGAATTTCAAATTGGTACGATAATTCAGTGGACGGTGATAAGAAAAGATGATGCAATTAATCCAAAAGTTATACCACCATTAGTGTATTCTAATTCTCTTCCCATACCACAAAGGTTCAGGTTACACATAAAAATCATAGATCTTAAGCCCTAGAAAGACCTTAGAATATTTGTAAACCTCAAATTAAATTCGCACTTAATAATTGAGGAATGGGAACCTCACATTGCTTAGGCTTAATTTCCCTTATTTTCAATTTCCTCACTGGCCTAATTACAGAGATGGAGTAGATAGTTTCTTTCTTTTTTTTACTTCTTTTTTTTTTATTTTTAAATTTATTTAACTTTTTACATTCATTTTCACAAGATTTTGGGTTCCAAAATTTTCTCCCCATTTGTCCCCTCCCCACTCCCCAAAACACTGGACATTCTAATTACCCATCTCACCAATCTGCCCTCTCTTCTATCATCCCTCCCTTCCCTTACCCCATCTTCTCTTTTGTCCTGTAGGGCCAGATAACTTTCTATTCCCCATTATCTGTATTTCTTATTTCCTAGTAGCAAGAACAATACTCGACAGTTGATCCTAAAACTTTAAGTTCCAGTTTCTCCCCATCCCTCCCTCCCCACCCATTCCCTTTGGGAAGGCAGGCAATTCAATGTAGGCCATATCTGTGTAGTTTTGCCAATGACTTCCATAATAGTCGTGTTGTGTAAGACTAACTGTATTTCCCTTCATCCTATCCT
>JAQQSK010009771.1:0-12945 GCA_028658325.1 Potorous gilbertii | reverse complement strand
TTTCGTTGAGCACAAAAAGGTAGGTCTCACCTCTTTCACTGTTGAGAGAGGTAAAAGGTGTATGTGTATGGTGTGGAAGGAGTATTGGTGTTTCATATATTACTGTTTATATAAGTGGATAGATATGCTTATGTGAAACTTTAAAGGTCAATTTCCTGAAGGACCTGCTGATGGTAGAAAGATGCAAAGGGTAATTCCTCGCATCCATGTGGAAAGAGAAACACACACAGCATATGTTTCCCATTTTCTCCCACAGCTGGTTTAAGCTCTACAGATTTCCTAAGAGCTCTTTAGAGAGCAGACCTTTATTTTTTCAAAGAAAGTCAAGAAACAGCTTCAATCAATGACCTTACAGAACTCACCGGCTCTCAGTGGTTCATTCCCTAGAGGTGAGTCCAAGCTCAGGTCTCAGTCTTCCCAACTCCTCCTCTTCCCAAGTACACCTCCACCCACTCAATCTAGTCTTTTGTCTCCTCCCTGGATCATTGGTCTCCCATCAGCCTCTTCCTTCTCCACCTCATCAATGCCAAGCCGATATTCCAAAATCACTCATATGATATCATTCAAGCACCTTCCGGAGTTCTCTATTTTCAAATAAATATGAATTCTTCTCTTTAATTTAAAAATCCTTCACCATCTGGGTCCACCTCATTATTCTTATTAATCTGTGTTATTTTTCTTCAGATACATAACAACAAAATAGCCCCTAGAGTTCACTTGTTCACAAATACACACTTTCATTGGGAGAATAAACACTCACAGGGATCATACCTGAGACATATACACATGTAGAACACATATAATAAGAGTACCTTCTGGAACAGCATAAAGACAAGGAGACATGTCATCAGAGCATCCACCTATGGCTAACTCCTCCAAATGCTATAGAGCTAAGTGAATGTAGATGTCAGACTGTGCTACATACTGTTCTGATGCATGACACTTCATTTCCCACCTCTAGATCTTTGCCTGGGCATTACCCCTGCCCTATTACCATAATGCACTCTCTCCTCAGTAGATAACCATGTTTATATCCTCTAACTTCCTTCAGGACTCAATTCAAGCACATCTTAAACAAGGTCTTTGTCAATTCCTCAAAGTTAAGTGCTTTCCCTTCACCTAAACTATATCTGCTTCTGTATGAGAAATGTGTCTTGGAAGTATTTGACACAGTTTTGTACTGTGGATAGAATGCAGAGAAGACAGTCTCGATTTAGTTGTCTAGGAATTCACTTGATGGGGCAGCTTGGTGTAAGTGATTAGAGCAGTGGACTCAGCATCAAGAAGATATTGGTTCAAATCCCTCCCCAGATAATTACTAGCTGGGTGATCCCAGATAAGTCACTCAAGTCCTCTTAGTTTTCTCATTTACATAATGCTTCCAATGTGAGATTATTATGAGAATCAAATGAGGGAGCACGTGTAAGGCACAAGTAAGACAAAGAATTCTTTGAATGTGACTTTTTTATTATACTGTTGATACTCCGAATTTCCTTACTTGCCTGTATTTTATCTGCATCACAGAACTAAATTTCTTAAGAGCAAGGTCTGTTGTGTTCTTGTTAATTCTATCTCCAGCAGCCAGCATAATGCAAGTCACATAGTAGACCTTCAATATATACTTGATTAATCTAATTGAATTTGATTATATGTAATTTTTCATAGCATTAGTGCCTAGCACAAAGACCTAGCCACATGTTGTGTTCAAATGGTGACCACTGAGGCATGTTAGAATAAGGAATATAGAAGAATAGACTTCTTTCTCTTTCCCACATTCCCAGAGGGTAGCAGACAAATGAGTAGATTGCATCAACTTTGCCACCAACCTTTGTGGAAGGCCATTTCAATATTCTGGGACTCAGCTGGCTCATCTATTTTGCTTTTTTAAGTGTGTTGGATTAAATGATCTCTAAGGTCTTGAAGAGCACTGACATTCTATGATGTAGAGATATTTAATTTGTAGATATCACATGGGGTGGATGCTCCCCCAAATTTTAAGTCTCTGTACTCTGCTTTTGCCTGAACTTCCTATGCTCCCTATTCAATATATAATGAAATAAATTTAAGGCTTTACTGTGCCCATAAAATAGAAATCAATTCATTTCAATAGGATAATATAGTTATTTACCAAGTATTTTCTGTACTCCCTTGATAAGCTTTTCATGCCTTCTGAGGGAGCTTGTACCCAAGCTTGTGATCTCTAGCACCAGAAGTGCAGCTAAGGTGGAGATTCATGGTGCTTTGGAATGTGATAACGGGTGTGACTGAAGGGTTGAATTCATGGTCTACCGACCTTTGCAGTGTTTTTATAATAAATGATCTCTTCTGTTCTTGCAATCTCCATTCACAGATTAACCTTTGCATTATAAATGATAACTCAATGTTGTATTCAATAAGAAACTCCTTATTTCTGATTGCTGTACATCAAAATGACTGGTCTGCTCTGGTTTTTCCCCAGCTGTTGAATATTATCATAGATGTGTATCATGGAAATACTTCATTTACTAGTTTGGGGCTGTGAACGTAGGACATAGAAAAAACATAGTCTGCACTTAGTAGTCTAAGAATTAAACACGTTTGTTGTTCTTGTTAAACTGGAATTGAAGAATTAGGCTTAAAACCATATTATCAATGTAGACAAAATTATGGTTCAGGCATTGTAGGGCTGTTAAAAGCTAAATGAAAAGAGAAGTTTCGATGCATGGGAAAGGTTTACTAAGCACCAAGTCTCCCAACAGATTCTAGATATGGCTGAAAGAAATGAAGAGAAGAGGTTTACTAACCATAGCGATGGATGTCAGAGTATTAGAGAGTTCTGAAATTAGCCAGAAGACAAAAGACTACATAGATTAAAGAAGAGACATGTGGAGGAGAGTAGCAAAGAGCTAACAAGTAGGGAACAAGTCAAGTAGACAGAATGTGTGAAGTCATCTGAAGATATTACATTTGCGCCACATTGCATGCCAGAATTTTAATTATCAATATGTGCTTCCTGATCACTAGTCCCCTGTATTTATACTACTCCACAATGGTGCTCTGGTCAAACTATTGTCTGTTTTTATGCCCCATATGTGACCCCTAGGCATGTTTACTCTTCATACTGAACAGAATGTATGTCCAGGAAAGAATGAATTCCAGGTTAATGAGAGAATATTGTGTAGTTATTTTTATAATTATTAAATTCCATTGCCTTTTTTTTGCTTTCATTTACGTGTATCTTACTTATGACTAATAAAAGTGAACATATCATGGGGTTTATAAAGTGTGATTGGGAGAGAGCATACTGACCCACAAATTACCTAGAAGAATTTCTTAGGCAGGGATTATCTTTTGCTTCTTTGTATCCCCAGTGCTTGGCTTACTGCCTGACACATAGTAGACACTAAGTAAATGTTTATTGACATTAATGCTTCTGGAGGGCCCAGTGATGCCAGGAGCCTATGCTATTGTGTAAAATGATAATTTCAATTGTTAAAAGGTAACAATGAAGTCTTACAGAAATCATGAAGAAGGCTATTCCATTTCACATTTTTCTTTCAAAAATAATTATAATCCTTCAGTGTTTTAAAATATATATTTACATGCTTTGAAATTACTAAGTAACATTACATACATGCACACAAATTTGTATATACATATATACATATGTACACACTTTACATACTCATATTTTGGAGACACATATAAATCATTTTGAACTGATGCTCTTAAGTATAAAAATAAACTTCCCCATACAAAATCTGGATATTTTTTCATTTTATTAATGTACATTAATTTGCAGCAGATATTAATCCCTTACTGTATACAAAGTGCTATCAGGCACTGGGGAAGAAAAAAAAGATATAAACCCATCCCTATCTCATCCCCAGGAACTGGCAAGTTTACTATCTAGTTGAACATTATTGAAGTAGCCCAAAAATTTTTCCCTAAACTGCAAAAAGTGTCATTTGTTCAAGGATAATGGTAGTTCATGTTTTTATAGCAGATTTCCATTTAATAATAGCTGAACTTCATATCATTCTTTATAGAGAGTATTCTAAAGTGTTAGTATAGTTTTGAGCTATTAAAGCTGTAAATCTTTTTTCACTTGATCCTCAGATAAGCTTGTGAGCTAGTTGGCATTGCTACTCTTATTTTGTAAATGTGGAAAACTAAGGTTGAGGGAGGTTAAGGTAAGTGACTGGTCCACAGTCACACAACTGGAAAGTGGTCTTGCCAATTTCAGCACTATATCCACTCAACCAATTTAGCCTTCTTGTTTGTAAATCTCTGGTATACTTTCCATTACACCATATTTCCTCTCATAAATTCAGAGAGTACCAGCTAATGATACTGGAGAATAAACTTGGTTGCCACTCTTGCTCAGCATTCAGGAGGCATTGTATCCATTCCATTTGTAGACACATAGATACAAACAGAACATAATTGATCAAGAACTGGAATAGACTTTAAAGGCTTACCCATCCAACCATCTAATTTGCAGCTGAGGAAACTGAATCCCAGGGGCTTGTCCAAGGTCATGCAAAATCAGAATAAGCATCAGAGGCAAGATATGAACTCTCTTCCTATTATGCCAGTCAGTGTTCTTTCCATTGTACCACATAGCTCCTTCTGTAGTTCCTTCTGAGCATCTCAGGTATGAAATTTTTCATGAAGCCTTCCTCATCCCTGCAACTGCTAATGCCTTCCAGGCAGTCAGTCCATCAATATTTGTTAGACACTTACTATCTGCCATGCACTGTACTAAGCTCCTCCCTCTCGTAGTCTCTTTCGTTGAACCACTTTGTATACATAACCAATTTGGATGTGATATGTGTGTATTTATTAACTCCACATTTCCATTGCATGTCGTTTTTTTTCTTTTTAAATTTTTATTTATTTTTGTTTATGAAATAAAACAAGCATTTCCATTACATAGTATGTAAAAAAAGATTATTGGACATTAAATTGCAAATCTATTATATACAACTTGCTATCCCTTTTAAATATATAATAAGGTTATCATGTAAATTTCTTTTCTTCTTTCCTCCTCCACCCTAGAGATAGCTACCATTAGACACAAATATGTATATGTATATATACATATATGTACATGCATTTATGTGTATATAAATATGTATGTGTACGTATATAAATATGTGTCTGTATATAAAATTATTCTACACATATTTCTATTTATTAGTTCTTTTTCTGAATGTAAGTAACATTCCTTCATATGTCCTTTGTAGTTAACTTGGGTATTTATAATAGTCCAAATGACATATTCACTCAAGGTTGTTCTTAAAACAATATTGCTGTTATCATATACAATGGTCTCTTGGCTCTGTTCATTTCTGTATGTACCTAAACACATAGATTTCTCTCTCTCTATCTCTGTCTCTGTCTCTGTCTCTCAGTATCTCTCTCTCTTTCTCTTCTGTATGTATTTTTATATGAACTCATTTTCTCCTCCATAAGAAAGGGAGCTCATTGTGGGAAGGTATTGTTTCAGTCTCTTAATTCATGGTCCACTGCCTAGCATAGTATAGCCACAGCAACTAGTAGGTAATGAGCACTTAATGAATACTTTTTAATTCATTGATGAAATACTCTTGTCTCCTCTCTTTCATTTCTGGGGATTCTGCCTCTACTATGTCCTCTATCCTTGCTATTAATTCTGAAGACTTTTTTCCCTCCTTGTGCTATTGAGAAAATTACATCCAACAGCTTCCAGCTGGGGTAGATAACTTCAAGTTGTTTTTTGCTTTCTTCATGAGATCCCACTGTGAAAATCTCTAGTATTAAAAACGTCTCAGTTCTGCAGCAAGCAATTTGATCCCAAGGATTAAAAACTGATTACTTGATTTTCCCCCCACTGACTTTCCTCTTTTTTTTTAAATTTTGAGGATTGGCACATGCCAACTCGTCATTACTTCTTAGCGATTATCATGCATGTATTGAAATATGTGTAGGAGGAAACATAAGGGATGGCTTATGTTTCATTAAAAATCTGGCAAGATAAAGATCGATAAATTCTTTTTTTTAACTTAAGAAATTAAATCTAAAAATAAAAGGTTTTCCTTTCCATCAAAAGGTGATTAAATACCAAGTGTCAATACTATGATGAACATTTGTTGAAAAGGATTAGGTGAAGATGAAAATTTTCCCCTGCATTCTTTCACAAACATCAGGTCTTTGATCCAATGATCAGGGAGTGAAACTTACCACCCCAGAGCGGTATCCCAAAAGAATGACATTGAGGAGTCGTCAAAATAATTCATTTGAACATCATTGCACTTTGGGACTCTAGAATAATGAGCTTGGCAAAATCTGTGATATTGAAAACATTCCTGAGCATAACTGTAGTTAGTTTGGGGGTGAATGGGACTGTGGCAGCGCCCTAATATCCAGAGGACATACTTCCTCTCCATGGTACTTTACTGGAGCCATCATCTTACCCTAGTATCATGAATGGAAAATGACTTTTCATTTGTCTAGTTTTTTATTGCAGTTTTCCCCAACAACTCCTTCCTCTTTACCAAGGTCCACCTTCCTAGATAGCTGTGACGGTAACATGATGAACTTTTCACCTTCTTCCTTTATCTGAACTATTGAATTTGCCCAACATACAGGAATTTCCGGTTTGCACCCTGCTAAAGAGACAATGATGTGAATGAGTTACTGTATACAGGTTCTCTTGTGCCATAATTGAGAGAAATCTATGCAGTAAGACTTTCATTCGTTACAACTTCAGAGGTGAGGACTAGTGACATTTAATCAAGGACAAGGTTAGCAAGAAGAGAAGTGGTAGATTAAGTTGAAAACACTGTGCTTGGAAACAAGCAAGTATATAGGTGGGAAATTGATGAGAGTGGCTCGCTGAGAAAGTAAGAAGGAAACATTTTGATTTATGGAATCACATGTAGACTATGAGAGTTAGTAGGGAATTCAGTGAATGTTAATTACCCTCCCCTGTCACTTTCAGACACCTAGACAATATGGTGAACCTTGCCAGGTGGCTAGCTAAATTCTCTGCTTGAACACTTCCAGTGGTTAGGAAGTATTTTTCAGTGCATTCTTTTCTAATCATGGGAACTTTCTTCTTCATGTTGAACTGAAAACTTCCTTACTATAATTTACAACTATGACATCTGATTATTCTCCCAAGTGAAAGTCCTCTGATTATTTAAGATAGTTTCCATATTGCCCCTAAGTCTTTTTTTCTCCAAGTGACACTTTCCTAATTACTGAGAAGATGTTACCATCCTCTGTTTATAAAGCAATTTGAATTTATGTGGCAACATTCTTTACTTACATCCTTTTAGTCCGGAGGTTTTAAAACTTGTTTTTGGTGAAGCCTATGAACTATTAAGAAAATGAAAGATTTCAAATATTGGAAGTGAAATGCATCATATTGCAAAAGGAAAAATATATGTTGAAATATAGTTATTAATACATTTAAAGAGCAATGTAAGCTAAGGAGCTAAGGAGCCCTGTCCTCCTGTGTATCACTCTAGGGATATATTCTTGTAATCTCTTTGTTAATATTTTATTTAAATTTTTTTTGCATCTATATTCATCAGGGAAATTGGCCAATAATTTTATTTCTGTGTTTTGACTCTTCCTAGTTTGTATAGCACCATGTTTGTGTTGTGAAAGGAATTTGGTAAGACTTCTTCTTTGCCTATTTTTAAAAATAGTTTATATAGTATTGGGATGAATTGTTCTTTAAATGTTTGGTAGAATTCACTTGTGAATCTGATCCTAAGGATTTTTTTTAATAAAGTTCATTGATGGTTTGTTCAATTGTTTTTCTAGTATTTGGTTGTTGAAATATTTTATTTCTTCTGTTAATCTGAGTAATTTATATTTTTTTTTTACAGATATGCATCCATTTCACTTAGATTGTCAAATTTATTGGTGTATAATTAGGCAAAATAGTTCCTAACAATTGTCTTAATTTCCTCTTTATTGGAAGTGAATTCACCCCTTTCATTTTTGATACTAGTAATTTGGTTTCTTTTTTTTTCTAAATCAAATTAATCAATGATTTATCTATTTTATTGTTTTTTTTTGCATAAAACTAGCTTCCAGTTTTGTTTGTTAATTTAATGGTTTTCTTACTTTCAATTTTATTAATCTCTCCTTTGATTTTCAGGATTTCCAATTTGGTATTTAACTGGGGATTTCATTTGTTATTTAGTTTTTTTTTTTAGTTTCATGCCCAATTCATTAATCTGCCTTTTCTTCTATTTTATTGATGCAAGCAATCACTTTCAAAAGATTTAAAGAATTGAAAGGCTGCATGACCTAGGATTATCTAGTGTACCAGAAGGCGGAAATTCCTGACTGTGCCATTGCCTTTTGATTATAAGTAAGGTGCTTTGATGATCTGCCTAGATCAATATATGTATACATGCATGTAAAATTTGCCACTGGATTCACAGTGCAAGAAAGAATCATAATCAAAAGTAATGTGTGTGTCAGTTTGCAAGTGGTATAATAGTGCTTCAAATTGAAGAAAGCACAAATTAGTCTAGATTCTTGGAAACTTTTTTCTAAACACAGATACACTATTATTAATTAACTCCTGATATCTCCTGGATCCATTTCCTCTTTTGTCTTTCCATTGCAGCCATTGATTTTTATTACCACCCACCTGAACTACGCTTATAGTTTTTAAAAAAGTTAACAAGAATTGATATAACATTGAAAGGGACATCAGAGTTCATATATTCCAATTGTCTCATTCAATATGTGAAGAAACTGAGATCCAGGTATATTAAGTGACTTGTCTGATGTCAACCATGTAGTAAGTTTGAGAGGCAGGATTTGAACTCAGATCCTATGATTCCAGAACTTGTATTCACGGTAATACCATGGGGAATATAGGATGCCATACTATATGCTGTTTAGATGCATAGTATTTATACTATATAAATAACATAAAAAACGGTTTAACAAGTGTTAAATATAAGGGCAGTTAGGTGGTGCAGTGGGAAGAGTACAGGACCTAAAGTCAGAAATGTTCATCTTCCTGAATTCCAATCTGAACTCAGAGACTTACTAGTTATGTGATTCTGGTGAGTCCTTTAACCCTGTTTACCTCAGTTTCCTCACCTATAAAATAAGTTGCCTGATGAACTGCCTAGATCAATGTATGTATTCATGCATGTAAAATCAGTCCAGTGTCTTTGCCAAGAAAATCCCAAATAGGGTCACAGAAAATTAGATATCACTAAAGCGACTGAATGCAAATGTAAAGAAGTTTTCAGACTTTTTTTATTGGTTCTTAGGACAGCTTAACGATGGGATACTCCTATACCTGAGTAAATGACTTCATTATTTAATGGTGAAAAATTTTAATGGGGAAAATACAGGAATTGACTGATGTGGAGGGAGTGTTTTTTAATTGTTAAAAGGTATGAAGCTTGATTTGTGGTCCAGTTTTTCATCTAGAAGAAGAATGGCGGCCAATATTATTTTCAAAGTGGGCCTAACTCTAATAATATTTCATGGTTTTCAATGCTATCAAAAGTAGAGAGAAAAATGTCTCCATCTTCTATCTTAAAACAAAATAGATACACCCCCTAGAAAACATTAGGAATTCATATTAGTTTATTGACATCCTCAATCAAACTCTTTCTTTTATGAAGTCTTCTGAAGAAAGATATCCAGGTAAAACAGCTATGGGCTATGCTTAGTTATAATATTCTGGGGTTTTTTTAATATTACAGTTGGAATAAAATTGTGTAGGATTTTTTAAAACTAGGTATCTATTTCTTTTGGAGTTCAAGCCTTTCATGGATCATGCCCTTCACATTCCCTTCGCATTTCAAAACCCTGAAAGATTGCATGGAGCAGAAAGAATGGGAACTAAGAAAGCCCTAACTACAGAAAAAGATGATTTGTGTGTCTATCTATCTGTTTGTTTAATTAATAGAAGCTTTAAGTCAGGGATCCTAAGGGATGAGGGTAAATAACGGATGGGTCTCGAAGAAAGGTAGAAGGATTCTTGTGTTTGCCATGGGGGAAAGCCCATCAGTTCTGCTTACAGAGGCTTATTAGAGGAGACTGCAGAATATTTTGTAACTTGAAAGGGTAGGATAGTTGTAGTTGCTGTTGCTTTGAACAGCTGATCTAAGGAAAGGTTGGAAGGGTTTGCCTTTGAGATTGCAGTAGAATGTTGTTTTTGAAGAATCTGCCTTCTTTCAATATAACTAATTTCTGTGAAGTAAATATCACATCTCTCTGACCTACCTTAGAGCAGAATTTGGACTGTATGCTTCTCTACTAGACTCTATTAGGAGAAGGTATTCCAGTTCCTTATCTCATTTTTCATCCCTACCGTAATTTCTGGAATTTTCTACTGGGAGGCAAAGGTCTCTTCTCTATTTTAATAGGTAGATTAATGGCAGAGGTTTTAAGATCACCTCTTAAGAAGACAGAGGAAGAGGTCATATCAGAAATATAGCAAAATTTGCCTGTGGTCTAACAGGTATTAATTGATGGCAATAACTGATACAATCTATTTGTATATTTCTTCATAATTGTTAGTGTCTCTACATAAGATTACATCAGGCAGTCAGTTAAAAAATATTAAGTACTTACAATGCGTTAGGCATTGTGCTAAGCCCTGGGGATAAAAAAAGGCAAGACATTTCTTACCTTTAAGGAAATTAGATTCTAATGGGTAAGACAACCTACAGAGCTCACATTGGAAGAGATTTCAAAAGCTATGTCATCTAACCCACTCATTTTTATACCTGAAGAAATCAAGGCTGAGGAAATTAGAGATTGGCCTGATGTAACAGCTTGTAACCATGTAAGGTGGGATTTGAGCTCTGGTACTCTGGGGCCAGAGCCCCAACATCTTTCCACTGCTTAGCCTCATTTTTTTCTTGACAAGATTCTGCCAGGTAGCCAGTTCTATGTGTATTTCCATTTGATCGTTTGTTAAAATGATGCCCAGAGTAGAGACATACTTTTACTGAGGGTCTTCTCCCTAGATTGGGACAGTTTTGTCTAGAATTCTTGTCATTACTGCTGGTCTACTATTTCCAGGTTTGTACTGGTTGGCATTCAGGTGGAGGCAGGAGGTGAATGGCATAGGGAAGGAAAAGGATCTTGGTGGCCTAGAAAAGCATAAAGGTAGACATATCTGCGTATTTCTTGTATGTTCCATAATGCCTGGGTCCCTTGTTCTAAGACAACTTGAACCCTCTATTTGCCTCAGGGTCTAACACAGTGTTCTGCAAACAGTGGGAGCTTAAATGTTGGATGAATGAAGAGTTCTAATGGGATCATAAATTTTGAGCTAGAATAGCTCTTGGAGGCCATTTATTCCTGCCCTTCTTGATTTTATAAATGAGTAAAATGAGTCCAAGAAAGTTTTTGGTAATTTTTTTCATGAAAGTGCCAGAGGTGGGGTGTCTACAGACAGTTGTCTGACTTAAAAGGCAATGCTCATTTCATCATGCCAAGCTTCCTCCTCTGGTTCTATTATGTTCACTTGACCTTGGGCAAGTAGTTTTACCTCACTGAGCCTCAGTTTCCATATCTGAAAAATGAAGGGGTAGGAGTGGGTGGGCAAGTTTGACTGAATGTTGCACAAAGTCCTTTTAGACTTTGGGGCCCAGGGATACTCTTTCCGAGTTTCAAGGTCTCTGGGCTAAGTTTTCGAAGGATAACAGAATAGGGGTGTCTTAAGAAGGTGAGCATTGTGTGTGCGTGTGTGTGTGTGTGTGTGTGTGTGTGTGTCTTATGATGGCATCCAAAGTCTACAGAAAAGGTATAACTAAATCAAAAGTAGGAAGATGAGGCGCCCGAGGCAGTACACACTAGGGAGTGGTGTGAGGGCACGGGGCTCATCGGTAATACTTAGTCTTCTGGCGGCTGGCACACATCCTTTCTGCCCTTCCCCCACCTCACTTCCACCCCTGAGTCACTCCGTCTAAGGCGATTTCTTCGTGGGCTCTCTGCTTTTCATTTCTACCTTCCCCGTGCAGACTCCACTCCTTCTTCTCTTCCAGTGGCACTAAAGAGCGAGATGCCAAGGACAAGGATGCCCTGGATGCCACCTGGTCCCAGCCCCTGACCGGGGGCCAGCGGAGCTGAGCGCGGGAGGGAGCGCACCGCCCCTCCAGACCCGGGTCCGGGCAGGGAGGCAGCCGTAGGCTGAGTGACAGAAGCGCGGCTGCCGGCCGGAGAGGAGGCGGGACCGCCCGCTGGACCACCCTGCCCGAGAGCAGCCAGGCAGAGAGGGAAGGAGAGGGACCCAGGGAGAGCGCAGGCAGCGAGCGGGCGCCTGCCCCACCGACCCCTTCCCCGGCTGCCGCCGGCTCTGCCACCCTAGCTTGTGAGCCAGCCGGAGGGCGGGCGTGTGCTTGTGCCCCGGCACTGGGGAGCCGCCGCTCCCTCATGGCGGGGCCAGGGGGCAGGGGAACAGCATCTCGGAGGATGAAGGGCTCGCTGGGCTGCAGGCGGGACAAGCTGCAGGGGGCCCCCAAGCCGCCCCAGCCCCGGCACGGTAAGCTGAGGGTCGGGAAGGGTGGGGGAGTCTCGCAGTGGGGGACTGAGCGTGCCTCGGACCCCTTGCAGGCTTTTGGTATCTCAGCAGTGGAGGGGGCGTGCAGGGCGCTAGTCTGTTGGAGTCCGCTCTTGTGCCGGGCACCACCCGGCGCTGCTGCCCCAAGAGGAAGAGAGGAGGACTAGAGCCTGGCGGGTGGCTCGAGTGGGCGCCCGAGAGGGCATAGGTGAAGCTGAAGCGGTGGCCCTGGCAGCTCCGCGAGGGCCAGCAGTGGAAGGTCTGGTGCCCTCCCAGTTGGGACGCTTTGCCTGGGCAGCAGTCTCAGTTGCAGCCCAGTTCTGACCTGATCACGGCCCCGTGCCCCTTCTCTCCCTTTGGAGCCCGAGAGCCCCGTGAAGTTGAACTGAGTGCAGAACAATCCACTGACTCTCTCTCTC